>SNQJ01S0018457.1:81069-110136 GCA_010110895.2 Picea sitchensis | reverse complement strand
ATGAAATGGTGCTAATGTGTTATTGTCAAGGAGTGAGTCCTTAAAACAATCTAAGCAGCATAACATTACATGAAATTCCTTAAGAAAATGATGTTTCTTCATGGCTTTTTATAGCATTGCATTGGGTGATTATGTAACTCCTTGGAGGTCTAAAAAGGGGCTCTTTAGGGCTTAATTAGGTCTTTGACCAACCTACCATGCTGATTCAGCTCAGATTTGGGAGTCAAATCGGCTTGGGAGCTGATCCATAAGTGGTTGGGAGGCCGACCAATTCCATAAATGTGTCGTTTAGCAGGTGCGTGGGTTTTTGCGCCAACAACCGCGCATCGTGCGCGCATGCGCGCATTGTACGTTCTTGTTCCGCGCATATGCGTGCGCACCCAACTTCTGTAAAGCGCCCTTCAATTTTTGGTTACTTTGTATAGTTTTTGACCTTTTTGCAATACTGTGAAATTAATTCAGTGCCATGAATGACTTCATTCTTGTTTGACGATGCTGAGTTCTTGTCGCTGTGTGCGAATGAAATTTTAGTGATAACAGTAACCACAACAATCTAGAGAAAAACATGGGAAGTAACAAAAATTGGGTAAGGGTGATCAGACTCAAGCACAAAATAGACAATCTATGTTGCACATAGAATTACGAGTTAGCTTCACGGGTTGTAGGTTATAGAGCTTGCATGAAAGTTGCAAAGGTCAATGATGGATGTAGTGGATGTTACATGACTGATCAGATGAGTGTGTGAGTTCCTCAGGTGCATGGAAAGAATGGCCGACTAACTTCACAATGACTAATTTTCCCCACATAAATCTGCATGTGCCAAGATTGACACATAGCTCTCTTGGGAGTTCTTTTCTCCCCACTTGGATTTCATTCATTTCCCAAAGGAACATAGGATAACAGGATTTATTTCCAAAACTTTAGTCTTTAGGAAAATATATTATAATATTCCCTTGGGGTTAAACCCTCAAGCTTAGCCCTTTTTCCTATCCTCTTAGTCCCTTTCCCTTTCCCTTTCCAATGGAGCTTAGTCCCCCATAACTCTTTATTCGTGGTCAATCTACACACACCCATGTATTTTTATTAATGATCTTCATAATTACATATACAAAAATAGGTTCACTGGCCTTAGCATCTAGGCTCTCTGGCCTAATATTCACATAAGAATCTCAACTTATAAACACTTGTCTCACCAGCCTATAAACACAATTACAATTTAGTAGGGGCTTGGCCTTGGGGTATTACACTCCCCTCCCCTTATTTATGCATTGTCCTTAGTGCATCATATTTACATATTACAACAAGATTTTCAAAAATATTCAAAAAGATGTGAGTATTCTACTCGCATGGCATCTTCATGCTCTCAAGTGGGATCCTCAGGACTGTACTAGATCCATTGGACCTTTACAATATCAATGTCTCGATTCCAGAGCTACTTGGGTTTTTGGTGAAGAATGTGTACCAGATGCACTTGAAAAGAGTCTTCTTGCTCCACCTTAATCACATTCAAATCAACAATATTATTAACATCATGAATATATTTATTAATAAATGATACATGGAATACATTATGAATGATCATAGATGCAGGAAATGCAATCATCTAAGCTACTAGCCCAATCCTCTCTAGGATTTCAAATGGACCACAATATATGGTTTCCAAATTGGAATAGTTTCCTGACTTCAAGAAAATTTTGTTGGCCTTCACTTTCAAGAATACATGATCACCCACTTTAAACTCCCTGTGGGTTATTCCCTTGTTAGTGTAGATTTTATTCTTGTATTGGGAGTCTTTTAGATTATGTTTAATCTTCAACAAGTTCTCTTCCATTTCCCTGAGCAAATCTATCCCAACCACTACTCTATCTGCTAGGTTGTCCCAACTTACTAGTGTGTTGCACTTTCTTCCATAAAGTGACTCAAATGGGCTCATCTTCAGAGTTGTGTGATACCCATTGTTGTAGGTAAATTCTACCAAGTATATATAATCCTCCCACTTTGATGGTTTTTCCATCACATGCATTCTTAGCATATCCTCTATCACTGGTTTCACCCTTTCTGTTTGTCCATCAGACTCGGGATGATAAGTTGTATTGAAGTTCATATTTGTTATGAACCCTTTGAATAATCCCGTCCAAAAATTTGAGGTAATATTTGGTTCTTTTCTTGACATAGTTGTCTTTGGAATGTCATGAAAGCGTTCTACTTCCCTCATATAAATATCAACAACATTGGTTGATTTGTGAGTAATCTTCATTGGAATGAAAATGGCAGCTTTAGTAAGCTTGTCCACTACCGCCATGATAGCATCATGTTTCTTTATTGTTCTAGGAAACTTGGTGATGAAGTCCATTTTCACCACTTATCACTTCCACTCAGGAATTGAAAATGGCTGCAACAACCCAACTGGGTGTCTATGCTCATCCTTGACCTTTTAACACTCCATACATTTAGCAATGTACTCAACATTTTTTTATTCACACCTGGCCAATAGTATTGGCTTTTGATTGCTGCAATTGTTTTGTAATATCCTAGGTGTCCAGCATAAGGTACATTATGCATCACTTTCAAGATCATACTCCTCAATTCATGAGAATTGGGTATATAAATTATATTCCTATATAGGAGAATTTTATCATTTCCCAATTTATAATTTTCAACCTTCTGCTGCATTTTACCTTGCTGCAATTTTGTTACCAACTCCATGTACTGCAAATATGATTTTCCAGCCTCAAATTTTTTTCCTTTAAGATCAGTTTGATACATGCTAATGGTTGTAGCATGAATTTCATGCACTCTCCTACTAAGTGCGTCAACCACTTTGTTTTCTTTTCCTTTGATGTGCTTGATACCAAAGTCATACTCAGAGAGGATTTCTAACCATCTGCTCTGCCTTGCATTTAAAGTTGGTTGATCAAACAAATATTTCAGACCATTATGATCTATCCTTAGATCAAATATTTTTCCCATGAGGTAGTTCCTCCACTTCTTCGAGGCGTGTACTATTGTTTCCAACTCCAAATCATGAGTGGCATAGAGCCTTTCATGCTCTTTCAATTTTCTGGATTCAAAACATACCACAAATCCGTTTTGACTAAGGAATCTGCCAAGTCCTTCTTTGCATGCATATATGAAAACCACAAAATCTTCATTCAGACATGGAATTCTCATAATTGGAGCACTAGTTAACAATTGCTTCAATTGCTATAAGCTCTTTTCACTCTCTGTTGTCCACTGAAACTTCACCCCCTTTCTTTGCGAGGAAGTGATCAGGTGAGAAATCCTTGGAAACCATGAAATGAATCTTTTGTAGTAGTCATCTAGACCCATGATGGATCTGACTTCAATCACATTCTTAGGTGATATAAACCCTTGAATAGCTTCAATCGTTTCAGGGTCCACTATTATCTGTTCTTCGGATATTATGTGCCCCAAATAGTGAATTTGGTTCTGGTAAAATGAGCACTTGCTCAATTTGGCATATAATTGGTTTTATATTAACACTTGTAACACCATCCTAAAGTGATGTTCATCTTCTTCTTCTGACTTACTAGGGAAACATTTCAAGATGTTCATTGACCATTCAACGCTCAAATACCTAGTCAACAAGCTGGTGTTGGGGGGGAGAATTTGCAAATGGCTATTGTTGTTTCAAGAATTTGATTTTGACATAATAGTCATGCCAGGGAAGCTAAACACAGGACCTGATCACCTATCAAGGATCACGAATGGGGAGGAACCTACAAATCTAGAGGACAAGTTTCCATATGCACAGTTATTTTTAGTCCAGATCATCGATGAATACTTCACAGACATTATCCAATACTTGAGTACAGGGACTGCACCACAATAATATAACACTGTGCAGAATAAAAAATTCGTAGTTCGGGCTGCAGACTATCAATTGATTGTAGGACACTTATACAAAATGGGCACAGATAGAAACTTGAGAAAATGTGTGCTAGAACATGAAATACCAAGGATTTTAGTAGAAGCCCGTGAGGGAATAGCAAGAGGAAATTATGCAGGCAAAGATACTGTGCAGAAGGTATTGTGCACGGGACTATGGTGGCCGAGAATTCATGGGGAATAAAAATATTAGTGCCATAAATGCGATGTATGCCAGAGGGTTGGTAAACCGAATATAAGGTACGAGATGCCCCTGTGACCACATGTAACTTTGAAGGTATTCGATAAATGGGAAATAGACTCTATGGGACCAATTAACCCACCAGCAAAAAGGATAGGATTGAGGTACATTATCACCGCGATGGAATATCTGACAAGATGGGCAGAAGCAACACCAATAAAAGATTGCAGCGCAGAGACAACAACACACTTCCTGTTCGAACAAGTGATCACCAGATTTGGTTTCCCCAGGATTTTGATGAGTGACCAAGGCACTCAATTCATCAATAGTACTATTAAAGCTATGACTAAGGAATTTGAAGTTCATCATCAAAAGAGTACACTGTATCATCCCCAAACAAATGAAACAGTAGAAGCCTTTAACAAGATCCTTGAAAATGTACTAATGAAGATCTGTAACGTTAATAGGGATGATTGGGACCTAAATATTCCAACATTATTGTGGGCATATAGTACCACATGCAAGAAGTTGACAGGAAAAACACCATTCAAATTGGTATATGGACAAGAAGCAATGGTGCCACTAGAATTTTTGGTACCCAGTCTGCACGTAGTAACAATTACGAACATGAAAAAATGAGGCACAATACAAGATAGGATGAATCAAATGATGATCATGTAGGAAGATAGGATTCTAGCAGGGTTCCACCAAGAAGTTCAGAAAGAAAGGGACAAATCTTGGCATGACAGACATATCAAGAGGAAAAAATTCAAGAAAGGATACTTAGTGTTGATGTATGAAAGTAAATCCCTTCAGTATCCAGGAAAACACAGAATGTACTGGTTAGGACCATACAAAGTAAAAACTGTCACAGATGGGGGAGTTGTATAGTTGAAGGATTTAGGAGGCAGATAACTCGGAGGGATGATCAATGGGAGCCGACTGAAGTTGTATAGGGATAGTCGACCCCTTAGGACTTATAAAAATAAATAAATAAAAATATAAAAATAGATAACAACAGAGGTATAGTGTGTCAAAAATACAATGAGCATGTACACTAGGAAATGCTAGACCGACGGAGACAAGGAAAATGTTCATTACAAAGCAGAAACAATGGGAAAGATGGATATGAAAAAAGAAGTGCCAACTGACGACGGCTATCAGAATTGAATGCCAAAAACAACTGACAGGACATCGCATTAATTGCGCCAACTAGCGATGGTAAGGGGACTCAATGGAAAGTACGCGGGAACCGTCGGTTCAATTAAAATGAAATTGTGGTAACGCCTCTAACAAGATTCACATGATGCCAATACAAAGAAAGCATGTAGGAGCATAAAGGTTATTGTGAAATAAGGAAAGGCACAGAGCGATAGAGCATATGAAGAAGAGAGTTAAGATTACAGAGGTTGCAGAGGTCACTAAGCTCAATGAATGACATATTTACTACCATGGCATCACCCAAATAGGGAGAACCGAGACAGACTTCTAGATGACCTCAAAGTAGTGCCAAAGCACCATTGTAGCCACATGGAAGCAAACAACAACCACCTCAGCTTTTGAAGTCATCAACATGGATGAAATCTCATCACATGTTATGACACCAGCAAGCGCCACACCTGTTTTGGAGGAAACCGAACAGAAAACACATGTGGGCATGGACATCAATACACTAGAAGAGGGACATGGCCAATAGGTTGAGGACGCAGGAAACCAAGTGCACCCTAAAAACCCTGAAGAAGCCCTGAGATATAATGGGACGACTCCAAAGCAAGCAGAAATGGTCATGTTGGAAACATCATAGACAACAATGCCAGAACAACCACAGGAGGGATCAGTGGAAGATGTCACTGACCGACTAGATGAGTATGCACAAAAACGAATAATGGAGGATGGAACTTCGAGTCAGCCACCACAGTAAAAGGGCAAGAAGATAGTACCAAGGTCACCAGGTAGGCAACCCACCGCAACCATTGTCTTGACGCACATTCTGAGAGGGGTATGTATAAGAACAATTCTATTAGGCCACGTGGATAAATTGAGGTACTCAGACCATGACATGACAAACATGGACAAAAGTTCCCAGAGTTCACCAAGAAATTCTACCTACAGACTGTGGGTATAGGACCCTTTGGAAAACCAATTAATTAACTAGTCCAGTGAACAACAAGACTGGTCAAAAATGGGATTCTAGGCCTTTTGGACCTACCACACTTTGGGAGGGGCCAGCATGTAAACAAATTCGTTAAGAAGTTGATGGTAGTCACCCATGGCAGATACCTGTGGCTGGAACAACTCGTCTCAATAGACATAGAGATCATCACATAAATTACAGGGCTTCCATCATGGGGTGAGGATCCCTCACAGTTCCTTGAGGAAAAAACAAAGGAGAAATAACTTTTCGAGGAAATGAAGAAGAAATATGGCACTGGAAGAGGGTCCCATGGAAAAATCATCAAACGTATTAGTGACACAACAACACGAATGGCCACAAAAAGAATGGCATGTAAATTACTCAGGAAATTCTGCAAGGAGGAAGTCTCGGTTGGGATTGTCGCAACTGTAGCATAGTGTGTAGAAGGAACCACACTCATATGGGCCCCTTATTTGCTAAATCTATTCCTAGACGACTGCAAGGATGCGTAGGATCTAGGGACATAATTTCATTATCCATAGCTACTCATCCTGATAGCCTTGATCGGATGGAAGGAGCTGAATTATTCATTTTTTGCCACTAGACCCAATCCCTACCATGGATCACGATACTTGTCGCTGGGATCCGCTTCGGAATCCAAGAACAGAAAGGAAAATGCAACCATATTTGAAGGCTATATCAGTGACATACATGACAACATCACCAAAACTTGGAGGGTGACCCTGGAAGCAATCACACAGTATCAGGGTATAGCCAACTTCAAAGCCACTAGACATGTGACTTGGATCCAAGCATGGAAATATGCTGACAATCAATGGCTGGAACTGAGCCATTTTATAAAGCAGGAAGACATAGAGATGGTCATTAAGGATTGGGAAGATGACTAGAGGATTCCAATCCTCATTCGATAAATACCCGTAGAGATAGAGGAGGAGGAAGTAATACATGAATAGACACATGCCGAGGAGATAATAATTCCCAAGAAACCAAGGACAGGTTAGAACAAGGCAGAATAGAAAAAAGGGGGGACATCCAAGCTAGGTGGCCAAGCGGGGAAGAAGACCAACACATAGGCACCACATGTACAACAATAATAGGCTGAGATAGCACAGGGAACTACATCAAGTACTAATCCACATGAGAAAGGCCAGACTAAGAGACCAATCATCCAGATGGGGGGTGAACGCAAGAAGGAGAAGGCACATAAAATTCCCCTAGAATACACGATCACCAAGGATGATACAAACATGGTGGCCCAAATGATCCAGGATCACACAGTTGAGGATTTTGATAATGTTGTGCACAAAAGGGACAGAATTGAAGAAGAGATGGCACACATGTGAAAACTCTTCAAGTAGCTTGGAGAAGCACAGGCAGTCAACAATAGCATAGGAGTAGTCCCATCAACATCACAGATAGGAGGCGAATCTGGATCAAGCGAGCAAGAAAGGATCTAGAAGACAACACAATTGATCTTGACATACATCACACCTAACATGTTGCACATGGATGAAATCATGGGGAAGACACCCCTAAAGGACTTGGATCAAATACAGTTGGTATTGACACAGATACCAACCAAGGCCTTGTATAAACTGCAAGTCAGTGTCACACAAGAGGTACAGTCTCCCGCACGCACAGATGTAGCAGAATTGCAGTAGGAAAAGGACAATCAGGACGAGATGGAATTGGTACTTGAGTAGGCTAAGCTTGATACCAAAGATGAGAAGGACCACATGAATAAGCTGGATCAGAAATTGACCGTCGCCTATGAGAAAATCCCAAAGAACGCGCAGACAACCAAAGTCATGGTTACACAGAAGATTGATCATATTATGCATATAATCAATCAATACCAAGAGGAGATCGAGCACCTCATGGAGAAGATCACACCTACCACTCCACCAGAGGTGAAGAAACAAAGGAAGTAGGAGGCAACAACACAAATAAAAGAGATAGAGCGACAAGTCCATCTGGCAGTCGACTTGTTCGAGAGACCAACAGGTCTAGCAGTGGGACCAGGGAGGAGAAAGGATAAGTGCAACTATCCAGGACATCAAGCATAGGCATAAGACAACGTCGATCATGGAGCACATGAAAGGAGCGTAGGATATGAAAAAACTACAGACAGAACTCATAGTTGCATAGATATAGAAAAGGGAGTGCCATGCTCAAATGGAACCTCTCCAGGAGAGAGCAGAAGAGGTCATTACACATGCAGAGGAATCTAAAATGAATATGACACAAACCCAGGAAGAGTGTGAAAGGATGGTCAATGACAAGATTTTAGTGTAGGTATTGGATGCACTTCAAGAGAATATCGTGTAGGCCTAAATGCAAGAAATGAAGATGAAGGAGAAGTTCCAAGCGATCACAAGAGAGATCGATGAAGCACTCCAGGGTTAGGTGGCTTAGGACGAGCCACATATCATTGTTGGGGGCCTGTTGGAAGTAGGTCGAATCAGAAAGAAAATTTGTTTTGGGGAGAAAGTCATGCAAGAGGAAAGCGACAGCTAGAAGGAAAAGAAGCACACGTGTATGCATGGAATACCTAACGATGTTAGGGTTAGGGTTTTTGTAATATATTTTAATGGATGGTGAGACTAAAATATAAATAAGTATTACTTAGAAGAGGCTAAGAGAGAGGCTAAGAGAGAGAAGATAATAGTCAGAGATAGAGGGGAGAGAGAGAGAGGAAGGGTACTGTAAGAACTATACACATAATTAAGCTGGTAAGCTAAGGAGGGAATGAGTGACTCAATCCCAAGGGTTAGATCATAGACTGAGGAGCCTGGTGCAATCTAGTCAGCCTCATAGGGATCAAGGAGCCTATGAGGAGAGTGAGAACTAAGAATGTAAATACATTCAGCGTGATATCTTTCTGAACCATAATAAAATCCTAAGAGCCAGATCTTTGTGGACATATCCTAGGAGGGGGTGAACCATGGTAACACTGTGTTGTAGGATTGTATGAATGTGTCTTTGTGTCTTATTAATTGATGAATGTTGAATGAATGAATTGATTAAGTAGATCTGGTATCTTACATGGATACATAGAATAAATATTATAACAGGATGTTAAACAAATTAGATAAAGGTTGCAAAGTACAAGTACAGATCTTGCTCAGTCCCAGGCTACAAACACCTGAGTATTGTAGCCACCCATAAGAGTTATCTCGGGTGAGACTGTGAAGTGCACTCTGTGTACTGTGTTTCCTTCTGGGTAACTAGAGCGGTCGATAGTCTTAAGTTATTTTTTTGGGAAGCTTATTGGTCATGAATCGAGGTCAATCTGTAATCGTAAATGGCTAAAAAAGAAAGGTGAAAACCAACAACAAGGTTCGAGATGCCCTTCGTCCTTGTTTCTGACAATGCTTCCTACTTTTCTTCCACGCACTTGAAAAATTTATCCCTTGATAAGGGGATCATAATAACGTATTATGTAAAATATTATCCGTAATGGAATGGGGTAACAGAGTCAACTAATAAAAACCTAGTAAGAATTTAAAAAAAGACAGTTGTTGAAAATCAGAGAAATTGACATATTTTACTTGATAATTCCCTATGGGTTTATAGAGTAACACCTAAATAATCCATAGGAAATTGTCCATACTTTATGGTATATGGGAAAGAATCCATTCTTCCAAACGGATTTTACCTTCCATCTTTACAGCTTGCCCAAGCATTAATAGGTTAGCCCTCATCCTATCTACAACAAAGGATTGATACCCTTCTCAGGATGGATGAAGAAAGAGAAAAGGATAAATTTTAAGTTCACTGCTCATTAACAGGTAGTTAAAATATGGTTCAACAAACATAAGGGAAGAGAAAAAAAATCAAAGTAGGAGACCTAGTCTTGAAGTGGGATAAAGAAAACTAGTCCAAAGCAAAACACTCAAAGTTCCAAAATATATGGCTCAGACCTTTTCAGGTGGTCGAGAATCTTGGGGCAAGAACATACCGGTCGCAAAATATGAGGGGTGAATCTGACACCCTCCCGGTGAATGTCTAGGCCCCAAAACAACACTTCTCCTAAAAAACAAAATTATTAGAAATATTTGTGTCTTTTGATGTCTTGTTTGAGTTTCTATTTCTTTTTAGCATATATTTTGACTAGGATGACTGTGTGGTTTTAGCAAATATGGGCTGCAAACTCCTTTTCATTTCTCGCTTTTGTTTGTTATTTTTATTAAGTTGTGTTTTGTAAAGCAATGGTTTATTTTAATAAATATAGTAAAATAGACTTTGTGCCTGACCTACACTGACGTGCAAAATAAGAGACGCTAGGCAAATAAAAACTTTTAAAAAATCATATTTGTCTTTGTAAGCATACTACTTGGGGAAGCATTGAAATATCTTCTTAGTGGCCTGGTAACGCTAAATGGAAAGATGGCTAGATGGAAAGAATCACATGTACCTATGGACAGATCCAGGAAAGTCCCCACCTTAACACTTTCACCTTGTCAAAAACAGATATCCTCCTCTCCGACTCACTCTCGAAATTTATGCCGAAAGAAAATGATCCATATTAAAAGGAGTGAAAAGTCCGAGATGGTATGCAGATAACTCCACTAGGGATATCAACACTTGCTAGGAGCGGATCAAGGTCTATGCTGTCAGGGTGACTTCGTCGGGGGTATGGATGTTCACTGGCAGCAGAGAAACACCATAATAAAAGTAATGATAGATAAAAGTATTCACGCCAATGGATTCCCTACCCGAATCTTGTAACGAAAGGGCATGGATTGAGGTTAAAAGGAAAGGGGGTGGTAAAGCTAAACCCCACAGGAATATCTGGATTTGTGAACCCGAGAAATTGTTTACATAGTGATAGAAAAGGTTCTATTGAAAAGGAATAGAAGAAAGGCAGAGGGATTTTCAACCAATTTTCACAGGCTATATACAAGGGAAGGATCATAGATTCTATTTTCGCCCAGAGAATCTCCATTTGTTGAGCAATCAACAAACCCTAAAAGTTTTGTGAATTTTTTTATTTTTGGGTACCACTTCATCTTTTTTATTATATTCAGTTGTGTATGAATCAATGGGGTTATATGTTGATTATGTTTTTCATCGATCATATTCAGCTTGGTTTGGAGTTATTGAACAAATTGAACTTTTCTCTAAGAAAACTTGACATTTTAACTAATTATACACAACAAAAATTTTGAGCCACGTGTCTATTATTGGTATCGGTGCAATCCAAGAAATAAAATGGCCACATAATAATTATAATCGTCGATACATCATAGACATTGATGAAATACGAAAGGCAAGACACTAACATAGGCCATAACGAACCTTTGATCGCTGATCATCGATCCATTTTTCAGAGTCAATGAAATCTGTAAGAATGAAACTGCGAAACAATAACCATCAAAAAATCATCGATTGTTAGTTGTTGATACATCATCGACGTCAACGGGATAGGGTGTTGTGCTCAAGGATGTGTTTATAAATAAAATCACCAATGTCGGAAAAAGGGCATCTCTCATGTAGACATAAAAATCAATAGCCACGTGTATTTTCCGCATAAGAATTTTGTACAACTTAGTCTTTTCCCCTGTGTCATATCTGTATGTCCATGTCATCATTCCCACATCAGCATGGTATGGTGGTTTTGGTTGGTGTATAAACGTTTTCCAAGATGAACCAACGAAACAATGACAAGGTTGAACTGCCGATGTCGATACGCTCATTTACTATCCGTTGATCGCTAGAATATAGAGATCCTCTTCTTAGTTCAAACTGTCACCCATCGATACCAACAACCCCAATTGATCTACGATGCACCATATCTCATGATTCTAATTATGCTAGTAAATATGAAAAGGGATTGGTAATTCGATGGGACACCTTCAACTGAGATGAGACAAAATTTTGTGATTTGATGGATAAGTTAATATTTTTCGTAACCTATAACACGACCCCACGTGCTGACCAATAGTTGAAATTTGAATTCACCGATGAGCTACAAAGTAACCCGCTCCTACATCGCCATCCTATGTTGCATTTAATCCTAAGCACGATGCATATTTTGTAATAGATTTTCACATATCAAATTTACACTCTCGAATTTACGACTTGATGTGACAAGGTAAGTATATGTTGTGTTTAAGTATATCACATAATAATGATAATCGTTGATACATCATCGACATGATATTTTCTTCACGAATCACGTATTCCCCGAAGTCAACGAAGGAGAAAGAGAAATCATCGAGGAGGTTACATCTCACTCTCTGAATTTGAATACCAGTAAGACCAGGTTAATTTCCTACAAGCAAGAGGTAAGAATAGTATTTATCTTTTATGCACCTGTGATTGCGTCAATGACTCTTGTCGAGATTGGCTGACAACTCACTATATTTTTTTCTTTTCTGCAAGAAAAATGCCTCCAAGAAATCCAACAACCAGGTGCTTACCCAAAACATCCAAGAGGAAGAAAGCAAAGTTCGGCAAGGGGTCTACACCGAGAGTTGCAAGAGAGCTTGATTTTTCCTCAAAGGTGAAACCAATTATCTGCACATCTACCAAAAATGAGTTCTCCCAGCCTCTAGCGTTCGAAAAAACAGAGGAAATTATTGGATATAAAGTGGTGCTCCCACATTGGGGATATTTGTTTAATGTGATCAACCCAAAATATTACCTATATTTTATACCATAGAGTGACTCAGATGTCAGGATGTTGGATGACTAGGTATTCCCAAAATATTATAGCAAGATTTTCCTCACCCTATGCAAAATTTCTCTGAAGGCCTTTTTCCATTTCCCTATGCAGACTTGAAGTCCCTTTTTTGAAATCCCAAAGATAAAAAAAATATTTCTCCACATATATGCACCCTAACTATTATACAACATGTGTATACGCAGGTTGCATCATTACAACCCACGTACATTAGGTTTTGTGCCCAAAATTAAAAAATAGTGTTGGGTTTCCATGTCACGTCATGGGATACATGATTCTTGACCTTCCATATACTAGAAACATTCTGAATCAACCCTTCAGTTCCATTTCAAGGCTATAAATGGTCCATATCCAAGATATGGAAAAGGAGGTGAATAATTCAACTTTGAGAGCAATGTTACTCTAGAGAAATTGTTCACTTCATATTTAGTCTGCATCCCTTTGTCCTTTTAAGTCTGAACACATTCTTCATCCCCCAAGCTCTTCCCTACTTGATTGAGAACCTCATTGTCTCTCTTATATGAGCTTGAATTTGGTGGAGGGTTGAAGTGGTGGAGGCCTAGTTGGAAGGGACTTTGTTTCTCAGTTCTGAACCGTGCCAACATGGAAGTTTTTAATTCATTTACTTCTTCTTATTACATTTTAATAGAAATACTCTTTTCTCATCCAATTAATGTCTTGGAAATATTTGAATTGTTATTCCATGGGCATATTTGTTATGAATATTGATGGAATTTGTTATTGAATGTGATAACTTTATATATTATCACCATATGTTTGTGTTTCTTGGTTGTTGAGGACAAGTTGTAGGTGTATCGCTTTGAGTCGAGTGCTCAACGATGGACTTCATCGAACGTCTAGATGAGGTAGGTTCCTTATATTGTCTAGTTAGCATATTTGTTTATATAGTATACCTGGGATTAGAGTTGATTCCTGTATTCATTTTATTTTGTTTTGGTTTACCCCATGCCATAGAGAGATTTTCCTTGTAACAGAATTGGCGACCATACTAGGGATATAATCTTCTTTTCAGATTTTGGAGTGTTTTTCTCCTTTGATTTCTCTCGTTTATATTGAGTTTGTTGTCATCTCATTGTTTGACAACATCTATTCATTGTGAGTTTGAGTTTCTTAGCCTTATCCTTGACCTGACAGTGTTTTAATACATATATGTGGTTTTTTTCCTGATAGTCACATACATATGCGTGTTGTCCTTCTGCAAAAGGCATATATACGCGGTTTTCTCCTGAATAGTCACGTACAACTTTCTTGTGTTCTTGGTTTTTGAGTTTGATGTTTGTTAGGTAAGTTTTGATGGTTGTTGAGTCTTCTTAGATCTTTTTTATGACTGCTAAGTACCTACAAAGTGATAGGAAACCTTTCTTTGGTTGAATTTTTGGACAGTGCCTTTCTCATCATCCTATTCATTGATTGTCCTTGGATATTGGGTTGGGTGTTTGCTTCTTCATATCCTACTTGGTTTGTCTCTGATTGCATTCAGTAGAAATTTTATATCAAGTTGTTGTTCAGTCCTTTCATTTTCAGTCTTTTATATTGAAAATACAAAAATATTAAGCATTTTTCATTATTAGAATCTGATCTTTTGGTTGCTTATCGTTGTTCTTAGTACATGTTTAGAAATATTTCATTTTATTTTGAATTGCAGAATTAAATTGAAATTTTCATATTGAAAATCTTATCATTTATTGGGAATTGAAGTTACAACATTGCATGTTATTTATATTCATTTATTTTACTTGCTGAATCATAACATCATCAGTTTCACTACCGAATATTTTTTAGTAAGCAAGGCCACTAAAAGAAATGTTGATAAATTAAAATTGAGTAGAAACGATTTTATTTTCTAGGCTACACAAACTACCTTAGGATTTAGAGCCTTGGAATAGTATTTTGTGAGTAAACTTCTCCAAGGCTATTAAATCAACATATGTGTATGACTAAGGGAGTGGTTAAATCCATTGTATAATTGGTGATGTGAGGAGGCTTCACTTACACTGAAGTTAAGAACGAGGTTGCGTGAGGTTGGTTGAGGGGATATCCTCCCGATACTTTCTTAGCATCATATATATTTCTGGGGATCTATTCATATATGGGGATCTTGCTAGTACTTTTACCTTTGTGAGAGGTGGTGCTTTCGAGGTTTCAGGCTTTGCTACCCTGCGCATACGGTAGACCTAACTTATGAATGTTCACCTACACATCGGTTATATCGTGGTTGCTTAGTTGCTTGACATAGATACCACATAGGTTACTTACAGGGGTTATTTTGCATGTACCTTGGGTCAGATAAGGGTCAGACAACACACAACCTTTATGGAGGATTACCTCTCTGGGGGGATTTAACCGAATAGTTGTTAATCCCATGAGGGCCCTTATAACTGATTTTGATACCTCCGATCTTTTGTAGGGAGTCTCAGGCCCCTCTTAGGAGAGGCATACCTACTTTAGGGAGGGAGGCCCATTTCAACCACTTTATCTTGTTTGTGTGAATATTGGCCTTTTTTATTTATTTTGGTGTGCTCTATGATTATTAGTTGGCCTTAGGATTTTTTTATTGTGTCGCAATTTTTCATTGTTATGGTTAGTGGAATCCCCATGACTCCCTCTGTTAACGCTACCCGACCCATGGTATTTGATCATTCCATGGGGACAAATCCTTTTTTATTTCTGAGTGGTACGTAGAATCATGATACTCAACCAATACCTTGGGCCTCTAATCATTTTTCTCATGGTATTTCAGACATGTCTTTGCATTTGACATCCTTTGTCTTGTCTCCTTATGTGAACCCTAGTTTTGGGTATGGGGGCATGATGCCTCCTTATTCTCCATTTTCGTTTGGTGGAATTCATATCCCTCAACCAAGTCTTACGGTAGGAGGTTGGAATATTCCTTCCAATGGATCCAATCCTAGCTTAACTTTTCCAGGAGTAAGTGCTCAAATGGGCGGTCATTCTACTTATTACATTCCGTCCATCTATCCTTCTTCCACTATGTCGGTTCCTACAAACGTTTTTCCCATGTAGGACCTATGTCTATCCTCTATTTTTTCATCCATGGGGAGTGATGTTTATAGTATGGGCAACCCCCTTCATGAATTTCCTTCGTCTGGGGGAAACATATATCCTCGCCTGAGTAACCCTTGTCATGTCTCTTTCTCTTCGCAAGCATCTTCCTCAGTGACGATTCCCTTACAACCCTTTATGAATCAATATGGAGGAGGATACTATCCTATCAGACAGGTCCATGGTGTATACCAGAACCCTTCCTGGCTTGCAATTTCTCAAAACCAGTCTTTTCGGGAACCTTGGTCTCAAATGCCGCAACCGACCACCACCACCAGTCTAGTCACTACAAGTCATGCTGGAATTATATCACCAACACCTACTAGTCATGTTGGAGATAGGTCAACAACCTCCGCAAGTCATGTTGAAGACCAACAACCAGCCGCTCCAAGTCATGTTGGGGGCACAACTCTAGTCACTGCTAGTCACACTGCACATACATCACCAACCTCTTCTAGTCATGTTGGGGATTCATCACCAACCTCTACTAGTCATGTTGGAGATTCATCACCAAAATCTGCAAGTCATGTTGGAGATTTGCTATTAGCCTCTGCAGGTTGTGCTGGGAGCATGTCACCATCCACTGGAAGTCATGCTGGGGGCATTCATATGATTGAGAAGCCTAGGCGTGTAAGACATAATCCCATGTTCCTTTTTAGGCTTTGCAAAGGGTATCACTTTACTTGTTTGTTCCCTGATACTATTGTGGTAAAATAAGAATGGTCCTTACCTACGGGTCCTTTGGGTTCTGAGTCATCTTTGGCTTCCCAAAATTGTTTGGTTGATACAACGGTCATCCCAATGAAATCTTCAGCTAACACCACTCTTATTTTTGGAGGTGATGCATCTCTTGACCTTTTTGTCTCGCATATTGTTCAACCAGTGGTCGTGCTGATGCAATCTTTGACCGAAACCACTCCTATTTTGGGGAGTGATGCATCTCTTGACCTTGTTGTCTCATATCCTATTCAACCAACGGTTGAATAAGTGGTCATTTCGATGCAATATTCGGTCAATCCCACTCTTCTCTTGGAGAGTGACAATCCTAAGGAAGTGACATTGCCAATGCAATCTTTGGTCAATCCCACTCTTATTTTGGAGGGTGATGCGTCCTTCGACCATGTCCTTAGCATTCCTAGTATTTTACCTTCTGAACAAGGGAACATTCTACTCTCTCTGATCACACTCCCTCCAATTCCTAGGGTGGTTTCCTTTGATTGGAATGATCTTGTACAACCTCAGATTCCTTCTTCTAAACCCTTCCAGATAAGGGGCATTCTTTGATATATTGTAGATAAAGTAACCTCTGCAAGTATTTTATCATCCTCAAATTGGAAAGCTTGGGATTTTCCCAAGCTTGTGTTAGCTATCTGTGAGTTGCTGACTTTTGAGAGAAGTCCTGCACGGGAGCCTTGGCCTCCCCCATTATATGGTTCTTATAACAACATCCTTTGAGTCCTTTTTAAGCTCTTTTTCGACTCTCTCAAAAACATAAAAGTTTTTCGAGTGAACTTGTCTCTTTCACACTCGTTAATTGGATTTGAAAGGACATCTATTTGGTGTAAGTTTAGCCCTTTTTCAAACCAAGTAAACTAAATTCATGAAAAAGGGACATTTTTTGGTGTTAAGTTGTAATTGCATCTCATTCTCTTGCTTTAAGTATTGAGCCTATTGTTGGTTCTCTCTTTCACATTATAAACCTATCACCTCAGTATTTTTTATCATCATCCAAGTAGAGCCTTGTTTATATCCTTTGTAGCTTGACACTCTATACCCAAGAGGAAACGTTCCCCAAAGTTTCCATCTCTTGCATGCACCTCCTTGCATTGAGCATAGGTATGTTCCATTGATAGAACTAGTTGCTTACTCGTGACACTCATTTCCTCCTATGTATCATAGCATTCATTTGACTATGTAAAAACAAAAAAATACGGGAGAGAAAATAATAGTATCTTATATTGGAAACAATCGTGTCACCTTTGAACAGAGAACAAAATGTTTGAGTCCATGTGTCATCAAAAGTTTTGGTTTAGCATGACCTTAGGAGGCTGAGCTCGTTACTTAGAGTTTACTCCCCCGACTGGTTACTCTTATAGTCCCTATGGAGAGTTTGATTGTGCCTCCTCCATCACAAAGTTTCATCATTAAGTCTATGCTGCCAGAGTATTCCATATGTATCATGCTCTTGTTCAAAGGAAGTCTATCAACCTCTGTCGCCCATTCCTCAAAAATATTGACTTTGCATGTTGGCCATACCCTTAGTGTGTCTCAGAGTTGCATGAAGTCGTAGTCCTATTGTGCAACCTAGTCCTACTTTCATCATTGGTAGGTAACCTTGAACCCATCAGTTGACATTTCATCATTAATCGTTAACTCAGGGGTTCCCCTTATGTTTGACAATAAGAAATATATTCACACATTGGGATTCGTGCAGTTTCTTGGATACCATTAGCCTTATTGGTGGTTTCCTCGCCTTTGTCAGCAATTTTCCTTATTGGATTCTATTCATAGGGTCTTGTTTATGTACCTCTTTCATATGGCACATGTGAGAGATGCACAGGGTCATTGGTTCTTGAACATGTTCTTCGTCTGATTCCCTCCAAATAATAAACCTCCTACTTTGTACCTCATGCTGAATGATGAGAGATGCATCAATGCTCTCCTTTCGGAGGGTCTCCTTTCGTCTAATTTAGCCGATCTATTTTGGACATGCGACCTAGAGTTCTATGAGTACTTAGAGGATTGTAGTCATTAGTGGCAAGTTCTCCTGCCATCGATAGTTGGGAATACATCAATGTCTCTTGATCGATATATTCTTCAATTGTTCGAACTCAAAACCTTTATTCTCACTTGTAAGAATGTACTCGGTGCCTTGATACCTACTTTTATTTTCAGTAGGTTGTCTCACGTTTTTTAACTATATACCTTAATGACCGGTAATCAAATGAAGTTTCATTATGTTCAACCTCAACTCCTTTATTCACACAATGTAGACTTGCACCTTTGGTAGATCATGTAGAATACTTGAAGACATCATTTTATAGTTGCATCTTTCCTGAGTTGTTGATATATTTCATTGGACTAGTACCTCTATGACTACAATGATCATGGGAGATCAGATTGTACTCCATTGAATACAAATATCTTCAGATTGATTTTGAGAATGGTTTTACTTGGCCTTGTTCGTGACTATGACATCCCTTGGAATATAGCCACCTTTGTGTTTCCCATTCATGACCATTGTTACACATCAAAATTACTCACTTCAATGATAATCCATTGTCGTCATTACTAGTTTCTCAAGTGTCTCATTTTTGGTCACAAGTGTCGCAAACATCATACTGTCATATTGTCTATGTCGTGTCTCTAACGACATCATAAGGACACTTAATACACCTTCAAAGATTGGTTTAAGAAGGAGAAATCATCTGATCAGGAGTAAAAATATTTTTCCATTGACAAAACCACTTAAAAATTAATTTTGAAGAGTAACGCTCCCCTACCCACAGTCAAGGAGTGCTACCACTCCCTAGCCTTCTTTGGGGGAGTGTTGTGGCACTCTGTGACCCCTTCTAGGGGAGCGCTAGGATTTTCTGAGAGAATTTTGGGCAGCACTCCCCTACCCAATGTCAGGGAGTGCCAGCGCCCCCTACCCTTCTTTGGGGGAGTGTTGCAATGCTCTGTGCATCCTTTTGGGGGAGAGTTGGCCTGTTTGAGCAAATTTTGGGTTGTTAAGGAAAATCAGGGAAAAATCCCTTTCATCTTGGAAATAAGTTGGATTTGAATCTGAGGTCAAGGCTGGATCTTAGGGAGGATCCACAACTAAAAGAAAAAGATCCTCAACCTATCCCAAGAATCTCTAAGGTGGTTGTGTCTCTCTAAGTATATATAAGGAGGCCTTCTCATGGTGAAAAGGACATGGTAGTTTAGAGGCATCAAAATTATGATCTCATAAGGGAGATAACTAGTAAATCATATTCATCATTTTGTGTGGATTATTTGAGCAAAGGGTTGGACAAGGAGAGCTTGGTGAAGTTGTTGCATCTACATCATGGTTGTAAGAACTTTGCTTTGTTTTCATTAATATACATATGTGCTTGTCCTATTTATTTCAAGTTTGTGTTTATTCTACATGAACTTGTCTCTATTAGATAGATATGGTTTCAAGTTAATCTTAGTAGAATAGGAAGCTTGTTCTATCTGTGTTTTGATTGCAGGACTTATCAAGGAGCTTGGGAATCAAATCTCAACTCAGACTGTGCAAGGACGAATATCATTAAAAAGTTACTCATTTATTCCTCTTATATATACATTAGTTTAGCTATATTTAAAACGATGTCAGTGACCAATGTTAGCACCCTTCCTATCTTGGTCATAGGAGTCTAGAGCCCAAGAGGGAATCCACTTGTCCGCAGGGGGATTCTCCTGTAACAGAAATTGGCGAATCCACTAGGGAAGGAACTCATATTTTTATTTCCTTTGTTTTTACCTACCCTTTTACCACCTTTCAGGTCACCTTTACTGGTTGTTCATCATCCATTTGCCTTCTCGTACCTTTACTAGCAATTTCACCAATTTGTGTACATTCTGGGTGAGTTTTTCTTCCTTTTTTCACTATTTTTTGAATTTATGGGTGGCTCAACGCCCCCTTTTAGGCCATACCAGAGCTCCATCACTCACCTACAATGTCTTATGGAGTGTTGAAACACTCTGTGCACCCTTCTCGGGGAGCGCTAGTCTCTTTTTTGAGAGCTTCTGCTTTCTTCTGCTCAGTCTTTTGAAACCTTTTTTTGTAGAGATCTTTACCCAGATTGTGTGGTTGGTTTGTGAAGTTGTTTGGATTGGTTTTTGATGGTTTTTTATTCTTATCACTCCTTATTGTCTTGCTTGTAGCTTGAAACCTTTTTAAAAAATGTGAAATTGCCTTTTCTAGCTATTTTTTTGACAAGATGGTTTTGAGTGATTTCTCTTTCTCCCTATCAATTCTTGGATTCTTCTCTACATTTTATTGTATTCCTTGAATTATTGATTGGTTGTAGAATCCTTGATGGTGTTATTTCTTGTTAGAACAAGTCTCTACTTGTTTTCTTTCATACCTCACTGCCTTGAGTGCATGCTTTGTTTGTAGCCCTTTTGCTTTGTGTCTTTTGCATCTGCATAGGACTCTTTCTCCTGATTGAAAGTAGTGGAGAATTTAAGGTTTTGTATTTACTTTATGTATACTTCATAATAAAAAAAATAAGATAAATCCATTTTTTCTTTTGGGTAGTGAAACTAGCTTTCATTTGAAGTAGTAGAATTGTATGCTTTTTGGCATTTTGGGACATTGTGCATCTGGAATGATGAATTTTTTCTCTTTCTCGTAGCATAGCTTTAATCGAAATGAAAAGATTGCATATTCATATCTTTGCATAACTTTCGTGTCGGTCAAAAAACCATATTGTCCACACCATTTTCCTTTTGAGTAACAACATCCTTAAAAATCAAGCGATAAACTAAAAATTGATTAGACATTTTTACATTTTCTGGTAGCAAACCTACATTAGATTAGTTGTAGGGATTTGGAATAGGCGTGAAAGATAACTTTCCAAAGCTACAAACAAACATAACATCTTGTGTTAGGGAGCGGTGAAATCCAATTGCTACATTTTTTCCTGGGAATCTCTTCTCACACAAGGGTCAAACCTGAGGTCGCATTGAGACTAATAGAGTTACTCACCCTGCTTTGTTGGTATTGGTGTAGAGATTGCGTGTATTATGGGGGTTTCTTGAAGGTATACCCAAAATGATGAGTGGAAGCCTTTCAAGTTGATTTCAGGCTAGATACCCTACCCTTGTGCCCCAGGCATCACCGTTGTAGTTGGTAACCCTAGTGGCCTATCTCTTTAGGGTATTTACACAAGGGGACTATGGAGGGGAAAGTCTTCACGGTACCTAGAATTGACATTGGCTAGACTCACTAGGGCTCCTTGGAGGGTATACCCAAAATTATGTGTGGGAGCCTACACCAAGGTGTAAGTTCATTAAGTAGGTCATCAACATAA
Source organism: Picea sitchensis (assembly GCA_010110895.2). NCBI lineage: Eukaryota > Viridiplantae > Streptophyta > Pinopsida > Pinales > Pinaceae > Picea > Picea sitchensis. The sequence continues at coordinate 88,075 of SNQJ01S0018457.1, read as the reverse complement.
CTTTTCCACCCTCTCTATCGCTGCCCCTTCTTACTTTGTTCCCGTGACATTGGATTTCATCACCAACTAGTGTGCTCATTGTGAGAAGGTTTTGTTTTCTTGCTTGCTTACTATATTTTTAGCATGTGCTATTTGTTATCCCTAGCAGAATCTAGGTTGGATCTTTATTTTTACGGTATCAGTTCCCAGAATGACCAATGAAGGAACCCCTTTTCCAGGGGAAACCTTTTTTTTTCCTTCTTACGGAAACGTTGGTCCTCACATCGCTACTTTGAGCCTTCCAGGTCTCACAATTGAGTTACCAGTATGGTTGTTGTCCACTCCGGTGATCTCAAATGCATGTGCTTCAGATGTAAGCACACTACCCACACATCAACCTGTCGACCTTTTTCCTTCTTCGCATGTCAGGTCTCCTTCCATTTATCCTTCTTTTCCTAGTGAAAGCTCTAAAGTAAATAGCCAAGTTGATAAGAAGAAGAAGAAACAGAAGAAGCAGAAGAAGAAGAATCAGAAAGGGACCAAGCCTCCAACTACATCAAATGTTGGATCCAACCATCTACCGTTGATCATACTGGGAGTGTTGATGAGGTTGACAAGATTAAAATGAAGAATCTGAAACCCAAATTCCCTTGTAGTCTTTGTAAGGGTGACCACTTTATGAGGGATTTCCCTGGTCTTCCCAAGGTCTTAGAAATGTGTTCGTCCATGTAATCAGACCCTAATTTACATGCTGGTGATGCCCCATCAATTAGTAACATTAAGGTTGGTAAGAAGAAGACAACTGCCAAATTTCATTGTATGTTATGCGAAGGTGATAATTATTCTCACCTTTGTCCTCATATGGACGAGGCTTCTTCTCTTTTGGTAAAGTTTCAACTTCCAACTGGTTATCATAAGATTTTCCCCAACCCATCCTTCGTTGATGGAATGGTTAATTTGGTTCCATCCCTAGTCAGTCTGGTTGATCAGGTGGTCAATCTAGTTTCATCCTTGGTTGAACCACTAACCAAAGTAGTTGATCCAGTTCCATCATCGATCAGCCCCACTTTTCATCTGAAAAGTGAAACCCAAGTGACCGATCTGGTCTTGTCATTGGTCAGTCCCACCCTTCATCTGAAGAGTGCCAACGTGGTCAATCTCACTCCTCCTTTGGCAAGTGCCAAATTGGTTGCTCCGATCCCTTTATCGGTCAATTCAGTTGATCATGTCATCAATCTGGTCACGTCCTTAGTTGAACCAGTTAACAAAGTGGTTGATCTGATCCCATCTTCGGTCGATATAACTCTTCGTTAGAGAGTGAAACCCAAGCGGTCAATTTGTTTCCACCTATAAACCCCATTCTCCCCTTGGAGAATGAAACCCAAGTGGTCGATTTGATGTTGTTATCAATCGATCCTACTCTCCCACTAGAGAGTAAGCCCGATTATGCCCACGGTTTTCTCATTGATACAGAATCTACCATGTTGGGGGGCATTCCTCCTCCTGCTATGAAACCCCCTCCAAGTAATGAGGCCATCCTTTTTGATTGGGGTGCGCTAACTGGAGCTCATATTCCCTCCCACATTCCTTTCAATATTACAGTACTGGTTTGTGGACGGGCCCTTCCTTGGACGTTGATAGATGAAGGTTCATCCGTTAGTATTTTGTCCTCTATTGATTGGAAAAATTTGGGTTATCCTCAACTTGTGCTAGTTACCCAGTGTTGGCACAGGGGTAGACCCAGGCTTCATCACTCAAGAGCACAACAAAAAATCCCTAACTACCAGCCCTTTCGGCAATAGCTACGAAGAAGATGAAGTCTCACCTGAGGTAGAGGCAGGGGTGGTTGCAAGACTTAGGTGTCTGTAACCTTAGTTGGGACACAGATCTGTGATTCTATCTTTACATGGAACTTAACATAGATCATTCATCAGTATTTAACCCTTATTATACTTTACAGATGGCACAGATCTTTGCGATGAATACTTAGATGTACATTGTTTCAACACTTAACCATAGCAAATCATATCATATCTAGTAGATCAGCACTAAGCATTCTCATACACATCTGATCTAACAATCATATATATCTAGGAAGCACAGAGTCATAAGTGGATGTATTAAAGCATGTAGCATAAGCAAAGATAAACACATTGAACCAAAACACAGAGCATAACACACAGGTTTACGTGGTTCACCGCCCCCCCCTGGGGCTACGTCCACAAGATCTTCTTCTTTATTATCGTCCTTAAGATGTTATAAGAACAAAGCCTCTAAAACCCTTCTCCGCACAAGACACAATATCTGAGTAGCTCATTAGATCCTTCTTCCTTTCGTTACAGTATCAATCACACACCAACTTGCACTTACCCTTGCAAGCTTTACACAGTTCACACAAAGCACTTATTCAACATCACATAGATGCACCACCAATTGCACTAAGAAATCACATCTACTCTTTCTTACATTGCCTATATTTCTATTTATATATTAAAAAAGTGGGCCTAAGCATGGGTAAACCCACGAGCCGAAATCCCTTTCCCATTACATTAACCCAAAACCCTAAAAGAGGCCCAAAAGTGGACCAAGATCCCATGATCTCTGCTTCGCCTGGCGCTCGATCTTTGACAGGGTGTTGAAGTCCAAAAATGGTCAATTATGGCCAAGTGTTCCTAAAAAATTGGTGAAGGGCCAATAGGCCCCCAACACTCACCTGTGACTCGTCCCGAGTCACTCAGATCTGACCAATTCTGCTTCGAATTCCTCAATCTTGGCTTGAGCTGCTTCGACCTGCCGCATTGCTACTGCCTCTTTCTTGGCGAACTCCTAGATGAGTGCCTCATTCACCGGCCCTTCTAGGCATTGTTATGCTGCATTCACAACTCGCTCAAGATCTACTCATTGAATTTCAACTTCAGTGAAAAATTGGCATGCCTTTTCTTGCATTGGTTGAAGTCGTTGAGAGACTTCCATTAATTTACTCTGAAGCATGTGAATCTGTTGTTGGGCTGTACATTTCTATGGAAACCTTTTCATTATCTCTATGGGTGAAAGGGCCTTCAGCTGCACCTGTAGATTTTCAGCGTCATACTTCACCTCTTAGAGATGTGACTCCAATTTATGAAATTATGGGTTCTCGGTTAGGTTCTCGTAGATCTGCGCACTTCTGCTACTTAACTATTTGCATTTCTTAGAGAGTGCTTTAATCTTTTCTACGATGCTCTGGGTAGTTATTTATTCCTCGTCGTGCACTTCTTGTGGGTTCTGTGTGTGGAAGGAAAATCTCCCTGCGGACAGGTAGATCTCCTCAAAGAGATATACTCTTAACTCTAAGACAGAAAGTGCTTATCATGGTCACTGACTTCCTTTTAGATCTAGGTGGACTAGTGTGTGAAGAGGAAGGAGGAAATATGTACCTTTTACTAGTGTTTGTCCCTGCACGCTCTGAGTTGAGCTCCAATCTTTCGCTCCTCGATGAATCCTGTAGACAAACAAAGCACGACCACTTCCTACTCTATCAAGATTAGTCCAAAATAGATCTATCTACTAAAGAGACAAATTCATGTGATATTGAACATGAATTAGAAAGAAACAGGCCAAGCAAATCATATTAATGAGGACAAAACATTACTTACAGCCGTAGATGGAATGCGACAGTTTTGTCAAGTCCTCTTTGTCTAACCCTTCCTCAAAAGATCCACGATCAGAATGACGGTAGCTTTACCAATTGCTCCCTATGAGATCATAGGTCTCTTGCTTCCCAAATCATCTCTGTTCCAGCACCACTTATGAGATCATAAGTCTAGTGTAATTCTCCATTTCCCTCCCCTTTCACCATGAGAAAGCTTGCTTATATAGCCTTGGAGAGGCTTTAACCACTTGAGATATCCTTGGGGAAGTTGAGGATTTCCCTCCTTCAGTTAGGGATCATCCCTTAGATCATGGATTGAATAGGGATTCGAATCCAACTGCCTTCAGGGATTGAAGGGATATTCTCCAAAATCATCTCAACAAACCAACTACTGCCCAGAATAGGTAGTGCTCCCTTAACAGGGCCATCAGAGCATTATAGAGATCCCTAGTAGGATTTAGGGGGGCGCCAACACTCCATAAACCCATCAACGCTCCCTCAGAAGGGCTATTAGAGATTTATAACACTCCCGTATAGTGTAAGGGGGGGCGCCAGCACTCCTAAGAGAGTTATAGGGGAGCGCTCCCCTCCAAAAACTCAGTTTTTTAGGTGCTTTCAAATGGCAAAAGGTTCATAATCCCAGTTAATCATTTCTCCTCTTCCAAATCAAGTGTTTGATGTGTGTCAAGTGTCATTTTCATGTCATTATAGGCACGACATATGCATCATGAAAGTATGCTTTCCTTGACACTTGCGACACTTGTGAGCAAAATGCGACACTTGCAACCCTTGTAATGATGACACTTGTGACACTATCAAAGTGAGTATTTTTGATGTGTAACAGATTGCCCCCCTGTTAGTGACATTATTTGTCCGAGGCACAAGAGTGTTCAGGATTGCAAATGGCACAGGGAGCGCTGAGCGTAGCTCACAGAAGAAATCTATTTCGGGCCTAAATCAAGCGAGCGGGAATTTCATTCTTCATCGAAAGAGTAGAGTAGTGAATGATGGGCAATTGCAGATTAACCAAGTCTCGTCAGCATAGTGCTTAAATTTTTAAGGAATTCAACGGTCGGAATCCTTCGGGAGGCACTCGCGAAGTTACGAGGACCTTTGATCACAAGTAGTTCAAGCGCAGTGTTTTTTCTCGAGCTCGAGGTTCGTAAGTTCGGAGGACGGACCATGTCTTTTGGTGGCGTGGAATTGCGAGTTGCGAGAAGTGTCCAGAGGAAGTCAACTGGCACTGACCATCACGTCTCGGGACTTCGCGAAGGGAGGATGCTAAAGTCTGATACTCCACTCGTGAGGTCACGAGTAGCGAAGGGTGCTAGTATTTGGACCCTAGCCAATGGTCACATATGAAGAGCACCGACCAGAAAGGGGAGGGGGCTCGACCCATCTCACCGTCCTGGGAAGCGGGAGTTGAAGGAAAAGAGCCAAGGGTCTCCGACTCGTGAATCGCGAAATGAAAAGCACCTTTAAAAAGGGCGGGCCCACAATATCGAGGGACAATCTCATCCGTCCATCTAAATGGGACACCTGGCACGCAATTAGGCTCCCCACCTTTTCGCCTATCGCAGTTTCGAAGCGAAAAAAATGGCTCCATCATATCCCGATGCACGAAGTAGCGAGAGCATGTAGGACCTGGGCCCACAACAGCATCAGATGAAGTTAGGACTATCAGATTTGAAGGATGCATGGTGCTAGATTAAATCCGTCTCGGTGTTTCACTCATCGCGATTTCAAGAAGCAAGGATTAACTCCTTCCATTCACGAACGCCGAAAGCGCTTTGGGGATAAGCGCGCGGTCGTAGCCCATGGTCACTTGTGAAGGAAAAAGTTGTTCAGGAAGGGCCGAAGACGTCATGCATAATTCACAGAAGGAATTTCCATGACCTCCACGTGCCATTTGACCTGACCTCGATTTTTTTTTTCGCTTGGAGTAAATGAAGGCGAAAAAGGGTAGGTGAAACCTCTCCTCATGCATTAAGTGTAAGGTATGGAAGGTCTAGCAAGCAGTCTGCTCGAGAGGGTCCTGTGTACCCAGTTCTTCGAAGAATCCATGCCGAGTTCTTGACCAGCTGGAAGAGACCTGCACACGCTAGCTCAACATTTACTCGCTCAGCTACTTCCCCTGCAGGAGCCATGCGCAGTTAAGAAGGCATCTGACAGAGAAAGTCCGTCCGATTTTGGCTGAAGGGACACCAAGCTTCAGATGACCAAACACACCTTTGTGAGGCAATTTTCTCTGAGTATATAAACTCAGTCTTTGTAATTTGTAAGGTATCGATGGTTGAGCAGAGCTCCCGGTTGTAAAGTTTTAACGAAGCACTGTTAATCTGGTTATGTATGGACTTTTGAGACTTCTTGCTTTATGAATGCCAGTTTCTCTCATTTCTATGTTTACACTGTGTTAGAGAAACTCGTAATTGGAGGATCCAGTCGAGCTGTAGTTGTTATAGGATGATGTTGTAATGGATCACTGTAACAGTTGCGCTGTCTCTAATCGGTTCCTGTGATTTTCCCAGCGCTGAGTGACTTGGAATTGGAGGATCCAGTCAAGTCCCTTTTCAGTTTCTTGAGACCCTGAACTAAGCGGAGCTTGCATTCAGAGTCTTTCTTCTGCAAACTGCCAAAATCCTGTTTCCCAAAGTAGTTTGTTCACCTTTCTTACTAAGTCTTCCACCTATCCATCTATTAATCAATGCACTGGCTGAAGTTAGGTCGAGACCTCCTTTGTTACTTGCGTACCAGACCCAGTCCCTGAGTTAGAGTAATATCTCCTCGATTCTTCACCTCCATTTGATCATCTCTTTACAAACAAATCGTGACATTAAAATGATGGGTGTCGGGCTCTGCTCCTGCAAGCAATCCAGGAGCGACTTCCGACGCTAACACCCCCAAAGTATGAAGTTAGAAGACAGGAAATGATAACTGAAATGATTTGTAGACTTTCAAGAAAGGGTATAGATGCAAAGAACCTGATAGAAGATGCACACAAACATCCAACAAATATTATGACATGTTTCAAACCCAAGGCAGGCATACCTATGCTTGGGTGATAAAGACTTGCAAGATATGGCCGCCATAAAATACACTGCGGATCCATAATTGTATTGCTAAAAAGGTATAGCCNCAAAAGAAATTCCATCGCAACCTAGGAAAAGTACATATTAGAGTGATCACTCAACCCAAGGTCGTCTTACCGATATCGATGTAGTACAAATCTAGCCATGTGAATAGATGTCCTGATGTTGAACATGGCAGAAACCACTTGATTACCGATCAATGATGTAAACCATTAACAAGCGCGAGGGAGATCACCATTAATGTCAATGATTCCCAAGGTACTCTAGTACATTCCACTGAATGTGAATGGATGAGCTGAAGTCAAAC
>SNQJ01S0018457.1:49177-76307 GCA_010110895.2 Picea sitchensis | reverse complement strand
AAAGCCCTACACCTTAAACTAATGTAGGTTTGCTAACAAAGATGTAAAAAGTCTGATAAATTTTAGTTAAGCATTGATTTTAATGGTTGTTGTTTACTCAGAGGGTGTATGAAAGTGAAACTGATGGAATGATGACTCAATTCTCAAAAAGATGCATAAAAGATGATAAGAAATCATTTATTTTCAATGAATGCCTATTTAAGGGAAAGAGAAAGAATCATTTTCACTATCAAACACTTGATAAGGAATGCCTTCAATCAATTTTGTTCTCAATTAGATCCAATATGATGCTACGACATTTCAGAAATGCAAACTAATATGCAAACTAATCATTAATATGTACTTTTGTCATTTGCATGTGAATGATGATCAATTCAATGAAAAACTTGTCCTGCCAACTACTCTTTCAGATCAAGGAGATTCGGACAAGAATAAACAACACACCCTTTTGCAATCAAACAAGAGAAAGAAAACAAAAAATGCAAAAGGAAGGAGAAAGAGATTGGATCAGATGACCTCAAAGGACTAAATGAGAAGAGTCACAGACTTCTAATGTCCTTCACCAGAGTTCCCGCTCGGTTGGATCGGAGAGAAGAAAGCAGGGGATTGATTTCAAAATCTCAACAACAAAAACTCAAAAATAAGGAAGAAGGGCATAAAATATGAACAATAAGGTGTTTAATTCTTATGAGGAAGCATGTCAAAGGTCAAAATAAGAAGCATTGAATCCCAAAGCAACTCAGCAAGTGAAAAAATAGGGTTTGTTCCTCCAAAAAATGCAATTTTTGAAAAGGTTTTGTGAAAAAAGGGGCTGGTGCTCTAGTGTAAGGGACACTAGAGCGTTATAAAACTATGTCCAACACCTTTAGGGAGTGCTGGCGCTCTGCTAACATGGGCATAGGGGCGTCAGGCTCAAAAAACTCATAAAAATGTCCAAAAACCCAAAATTTCAGTCAAATTTTGACAGTCAAGCTTAATGTGATGGGGTAAAGAGTCAATCAGCATATGAAATCAAACACATGCGGTGAACAAGGTACAAAAACAAAGGGTAATATAATTTTTATGAGGAAAAACTAAAACCAAAAGTTTTTTATTTGAATCCCCAGTGGAGTCGCCAGTTTCACTGATTAGCCTCCACTTCACTATGTATCACTTATGAGATCATAAGTTTGATATGATTCTCCATCCAGCTCCCCTTTCACCATGAGAAATCTTTCTTATATAGCCTTGGAGAGGCTTTAACCACTTGAGATATCCTTGGGGAAGTTGAGGATTTCCCTCCTTCAGTTAGGGATCATCCCTTAGATCATGGCTTGAATAGGGATTCAAGTCCAACTGCCTTCAGGGATTGAAGGGATCTTCTACAAAATCATCTCAACAAACCAACTACTGCCCAGAATAGGCAATGCTCCCTTAAAAGGGCCATCAGAGCATTATAGCGCTCCCTAGTAGGCTTTAGGGGGGCGCCAACACTCCCTAAACCCATCAACGCTCCCTCAGAAGGGCTATTAGAGCTTTATAACGCTCCCAGATAGTCTAAGGGGGGGGTGCCAGCACTCCTAAGAGAGGTATAGGGGAGCACTCCCCTCCAAAAACTCAGTTTTTTAGGTGCTTTCAAATGGAAGAAGGTTCATAAGCCCAGTTAATCATTTCTCCTCTTCCAAATCAAGTGTTTAATGTGTGTCAAGTGTCCTTCTCATGTCGTTATAGGCACAACATAGGCATCATGACAGTATGCTTTCCTTGACACTTGCGACACTTGTGAGAAAAATGCGACACTTACGACCCTTGTAATGATGACACTTGTGACACTTACGACCCTTGTAATGATGACACTTGCGACACTATCAAAGTGAGTATTTTTTATGTGTAACACTGTGGTATTGTCTGAAGCTCTAAGTCCAAGAATCTTTATTGAAGCTACTGAATAACTTCAGCAAGCATCATCAGTTGGTGTTCGATGGGGTCCTTTGCCTTCCATTCTAACTTGGTCACAGAGTGAAAATATCTGTTGACTGCTTCTTCAATCCCAATCTACTTCACGAGCAACTTCTCTTTCTCTTTTTGGATCTTCACTCTGTCTTCTTCAAACTTCGCTTGGAGAGTGTCCTTCTCTTGCTGCGCAACTCATTATTGCTCGATGATTTCCTCCTGTGATTTCTTTAAGGCTTAGGTGGCTTGCATTGTTTCTTCCTGTGCCTTTCGAAGGTGTACTTCGACCGTGTCAACAATCTGGCGGAGTGGAACTGGTTCATTGCCTTCTTCTGTTGTTCCTTCTGGTAGGGGCGCAGAAGAGACTGCGCGGCTAGACTGGAGAGCTTGCTGTACTCCTTGGAGTTCGATCTCGATTATGTTGTACATTGTCTCTTTCTTAGCTTCCTTCTTTTCTATTATCTCTTCTATGGCTTCGTTCATAGCTGCGATGAGAAAACTAAAGTCATTTGGAGTGAGCGTGGTCTTCAGCTTAGTCACGGGTGATTTTTATTTCTTTTGGGAGGAAGGTTATAGAGGCAAACCCTTCCTTTTCTTTATGATTTCTACTTCGTCTACTGGCCTTTGTTCGACTTCCTCTAAGTCTTCGCCATTACCTTCTTTCTCTGGTGTAACAAATGCGGCTCTTACAGATCTTTCATCTACATCCTGGATATCCTCATCCTTCTTTGTCTGGTTTGTTTTCTTTGTCTTACTGGGTCCAGGTGTATTCTACACAGCTTCTGGGCTATCAATGTCAGATACTTCTACAGGGTCTGCTGGAATAAGGAGGTCCACCGACCATTCCTTGGTGATTTCCTCCAAGTCTTCTTCTGTCAGATTGTAATAAGACTGAAGTTGTTCCTTGTTCTCATCAGTGCGTGCTGTCAGATATATAAAATGGCAGTCTACACTGAACTTTATCAAAGGTCAAAACTTGTGTAAATTATTCGAGGTCATGCGAGGCTCGGACTGGATGGCGAGCTTCAATTGGGTGTATTAGGTATGAAATATGGCATTGGATTGCCACTGCTTTTTCATGTTGTTCGAGTACCACAGGGTACTGAAATTCCCAGCCAGTGGTTCAAAGGGGTCAATGTCGAGGAAGGTTGAGCCTTCTGGTAGCTCCCATGCAACAAAATCTATAAGTATCAAGAGCTAGCTAAAATGAAATTCATGCCCTTGATCCTGGTCTTCTCTGCAATCAATCTCTAGTTGATGCACCAGGTACTTCGCCCAGTTCATCTGTAGTCCCTCTGTGCACTTTTCTACGAGGTCGACTACAAAGCCAGATACTTGCATGGGTTGATTCTTGCGTACCAACTTCCCTGCAATTAGTTGATAGACGAGGAGCACTGCGCCACTTTCAATAGAAGCTACCATGTAGCCTCGCGCACCTTTCTCAACATCGCCATAGGCTTCTTTGATCTTTTGAGAAGGAGCGTGATCCGCGGTATTTCCAAGATAATAATCATGGGGATCAGGGCCCTGCATGATAATCCTGGTGATCTAGTTGATCAGCTTTGGATCAACTATTATGCGACAGTTCAACCATAAGTATCCTCCATGGTAACTTGCTAGCAACATCATCATGCAAGAATTCTCCTCCTGGTGTCTACCGAAGTGCGGTATCTTCATAATGTTGAGTAGAGTAGACTGTGTGAGGTTCATCGTCCATTGATGAGGGACGATCTTCGAATTCTTTCCCTTGGTTCTGGTTAGGTACTTGTACGGGGCAAGTTTGCTGTAAAATTTATGATCCCCCAGGTTGAAGTCACTAAAATTCAATGCTACGATCTTGTCAAGATCTGCATGGACTGCGCATACTCCTTTCGGTAGGTACGTCGTGATTAGAGTGTACTCAAAGTCTCTAGGAACACTATCTTTGTTGATCACACTGCTCAGAGGTGGTATGTAAGCAGGTAGGATGGATGGAACCAACTTCACGTTGGCCATATTGTACTTATGTTTGGTTCTTCTTTCTGCATCATCTCAGGATGTTCCTGCTCGAGAAGTTGACGGGGAGGTTTTCACTCCTCTCATTGATGATGCCTATAAACCTGTAGACAATACCCGCTCCAACATAACTCTTTTGGCTCTGAGGCTAGTGATTACCTCTCGTACAGATTCTTCAGCTTCGCTAAATTCGTCGGACATATACACTCAGGATCAATAGCTCAGGTTCTCAAAGTAATGTAGATACTGTAGTAAGGTAGAGAGTATGGGCAGAGTAATCATGGTTCACAATTCAGGTAGTCTGCGGACTTAAATTCACGATTAGGAAAAGTGTCTTCCATGCATGGTGTGATGGATTAAGTAAGTAACTTTGTAACAGATCGTTTGCAATGGATATGGGGATTCCTTAACTCTGGTTCTATCCATTATGGTGTGGTCTAACGGTCTGGTGATGAACCATCAATTCTTTTCAATCCGTTCGGTGTGACAGTCAAATGGATATATTGGCCTTCAATGGCTATATTTCTTCACCACAGAGAAGTGACCTATGTCGTTGTTTTGTTATCCCAGCGAAGCTTAAATTTTGCAAAGTTTCTTTTAGAGAGATTCCATCTGGAACCCTTTGTAGCTTGTTGATATGAGCTCTCTTTTTACTTAGATTTCTAGCCTTCTTCCCCGTGAGCTTCGTCTCAGTAGTTCTTTTCTCGATCTGGTTCTTATTTTTCTTGGGCATAGTCACTTCGCGTTGTTGAGGTTCTTTCCCAAGACTCAGGAAAACTACTTTGTCTGTATCTGGTACAGATACTCCAATATTCTGTGAGTCCCCTAACTGTTTGACATCTGAGCTTCTAGTGTCAAATAGCTTTGATTTATTCTCCTATTCCTCAATCAACTGTGCAATCTTCTTGGTCTTAAAATATTTTAATTCTAGTTTCTTCTGTTCCAAAACTTCTGCTTCTTCCTTCTGTCCAACTTGATCTTTGTCAATCCAAGGTTTTCCAAGTAACATAGTAAATGGGGTGCTATCCTCAATAAATTTAATAATCTCAAAATCTTCTTCGGTCAAAGTTCCATTAGCATTTGTAGATATCTGTGTGAGCCTTCCACATAGGTTTACTGATTTTCCTTTGAAGATTCCTATTCCTCCTAGTGAAGGGATCATGATAGGATTCCCTATACCTTCCCACATTCTCTTTGTCATGATATTCATCTGTGTTTCCTCATCTAGAACACAATCAATGTTGAAGTCCCCTATCCTTACTTCGATGCATTCTTTTTCTTTAAAGATCTCTGATAATATGACATGTCAGTGTTCATTTAGGGTTTCTTTCATCTAAATTAATACTTTCTCTAATTCTTTTTGAGGTTCTTCTATATCTGGATCTGCCTTAGGGTTCAGATTCATTCCTTTGAGCCTAGCAATCATTTTGGGGCAATCCAATACTTCATGGTCCAAATCTTTGCAACAGAGACAACTGGGTTTTCCACCAGGACATTCCTTAGATAGATGGCCTGGTTTTCTGCAACTGTAACATAGGTTCAATCCTCTCTTTCTCTTAAATGATCCCCAACTTCTTTTGTACTGTGCACCAGAATCGTGGTAGTTAGCCTGCAAAAAATTCTTTCTAGGATCCTGCATCCATTTGTTAGTCCAAACATTCTTTCTATGCATAGGTATAACATATCTATCATTATACTTATCAGATCTATTCATATCAAGCTTTCTTTCTTCTATTAAATCCCTAAGTTTTAAGCTAGGACTGAATCTATCAAACATACCTAGATCCATGCTTTAGAAACAAAAATTTCCACTTATCTTACTTCTACAAAGCACAAAGCTTTCATATCTATAACTTTTAACTATTCTTACCTTTATTAGAGCACACGGCTTACAGATCTTACCTCTTTTCTGCAGATCTTACCTCTTTCTTTCAGAAATTCCCACTTTTACTTTTCTTAGAGCAAAAAGCGTTCAGATATTGCTTCTTTTCTTTAGTATCAACGTATTTTCTTGAAGATATGACCTCTTTTCTTCAGATCTGACCTTTCTTTCCTGGCACAAAGCTTCACAGGTCAAGTAGAATGTTGCGCACTAGGGAAACAGATCTACGCACAGAGCTTTATTTGCACAGAGCTTCTTCTTCTCTAGTTCCCAGCAATCATAGTTTCAAATCTCGAAAAAGGAACCATTTGTTGGCACATGGGCAGACCTAGGGTTCAATGCTCAAGAGCACACCAACAAAGCCCTAACTTCGCATAAGACACAGAGCTTCGTAGTGAATACTCAGATATACATTGTTTCAACACTTAACCATAGAAAATCATATCATATCTAGTAGATCAACACTAAGCATTCTCATACACATCTGATCTAACAATCATATATATCTAGGAAGAACAAAGTCATAAGTGGATATATTAAAGCACGTAGCATAAGAAAAGATAAACGCATTGAACCAAAGAACATAGCATAACACACGGGTTTGCATGGTTCACCCACCCTGTTATAGCAAGATTTGCCTCACCATTGCTATCTTGCACAGAGGGCATTTTTCCATTTCCCTATGCAGACTTATCAACCCCTTTTTGATAAATCCAGAGCCAAAAATATATATTTTTCCACATATACACTCCCTAACTTCTTTGCAAGAAGTGTATACGCTTTCTGCTCCACTACAGCTCGCGTATATCGGGACTTGTGCCAGAAAATACAAAATGAGGTCGGGTTTCCATGTCACGACAAAAGATCTCTAATCTTTGGCCTTCCATATACTAGAAACATTCTGACTTGGCCCTTCAGTTTCATTTTGGAGGCTATAAGAGAACAATCTCGAGCTATGGAAAAAGGGGAGAAAGCATTCTACTTTGAGAGAAAAGTTACTTTGGAGAAATTACTTCATACTGAGTCTGCATCCCTTTGCCCCTCAAGTCTGAAGACAGTGTTCAACCCCCAAGATCTTTCCTTATTGTCAAGAGGACCTCATTACCTCTTTGCTATGATCTTGCCTTTGGTGGAGGATTGAAGTGTTGGAGACCCAGTTGGAAGGAACTTGGTTTCTTGGTTTCGAACCATGCCGACACGAAAGTCTGTAATGTTGATACTTCTGTTGATCAATTATTAATAGAAATACTCATTTCTCGTCCTATCGGTATCTTGCAAATATATGATTATTATCCATGGGCATGTTTGTAATGTTTATTAATGGATTGTGATATCAGATGTGCTAACTCATTTTATATATTGTCACTATATACTTGCATAGCTTGTTTGTTGAGAACTTCTTGTAGGTGTAAAGCTTTGGGTCAAAGTGCTCAACGATGGAACGACATCAAATGATTGGATCAAGGTAGGCTTCGTCCTCATATTGCACATTAGTTTATAGAGCACATTATGGAATTGAGTTGATTTCTGCAGTCATACCTGTCTTTTGTGGTTTACCCTTGGCCATAGATAGTTTTTCCCTTGTAATAGAACTAGCGACTTCACTGGGGATAAATATTCCTTCTAAGGTTTGAAGTGTTTTTTCTTCTTACATTGCTCTTTTTCCTTTATGTTTCTTGTCGTATCACAGTTGGACAGATTCTGTTCACTCTGGGTCTAAGTTTTTCATCCTTTTACCCTTGCCTAGCCTTGTTTTAAAAGATATACGCCCTTTTTTCCATGAGATCTGCATATACATGCTTGTTGTCCCACTGAAAGAGGCGTATATATGCCCTTTTCTCTTGAACAGTCGCATATACCACTTCCCCTTGCTTGCTTTCTTAGTTTAGTGATGGCTGGATAGGTTTTGAGGATCACTGAGCCTTCTTAGGTCTCTGTTGTGCCTGTTGAGATTATCTGGGATGACAGGAAACCTGTTTGGAGTTGAATTTTTGGGCCACATCTTTCTCTTTGTTTTGTTTTTTATATAGAACATTATGGAATTGAGTTGATTTCTGCAATCATACCTGTCTTTTGTGGTTTACCCTTGGCCCTAGAGAGTTTTTCCCTTGTAATAGAATTGGCAACTTCACTAGGGATAAATCTTCCTTCTAAGTGTTGAAGTGTTTTTTCTTCTTACATTGCTCTTTTTCCTTTATGTTTCTTGTCGTATCACAGTTGGACAGAGTCTATTTACTCTGGGTCTGAGTTTTTCATCCTTTTACCCTTGCCTAGCCTTGTTTTAAAAGATATATGCCCTTTTTTCCATGACATCCGCGTATACATGCTTGTTGTCCCACTGAAAGAGGCATATATACACCCTTTTCTCTTGAACAGTCGAGTATACCACTTCCCCTTGCTTTCTTTCTTGGTTTAGTGATGGTTGGGTAGGTTTTGAGGATCAATGAGCCTTCTTAGGTCTCTGTTGTGCCTGTTGAGATTATCTGGGATGACAGGAAACCTGTTTGGAGTTGAATTTTTGGGCGACGTCTTTCTCTTTGTTTTTTGTTTTTCATTTGTCCTTGGTATTTGGGTTGTCTTCTTAGCTTCTTGGTATTCTGCTCAAGTGATTTCTTTTATACACAGTAGAATTTATATATCAAGTCGCTTATCAGTCCATGCAATTTCTTTTTAATACATTGAAAATAAAATAAAAAGTAGGTATTTTGCATTGGTTGGTATTTTTGTCTTGGAACCTTTATCATTAGGTTAGCACATTTAATGAAAGATCACATTTTACTTCTGAGTTGCAGAGTTAAAATTGAATATTGCACTATTTTTATTTAGCAGATCATTCAATGAAAATTTGAAGTTAGGCTTTACATTATATCTATTTTTATTTTCATGCAGAATCATAACACCATGAGTTTCATTTCCATATCTTTTTGAGTAATCATGGCCAATAAAATTTATTCTTTAAACTAAAATTGATTAGTAATGATTTTATTGTTTATGGTGCACAAACTAGCCTAGGATTTAGTGCCTTGGAATAGGATTTTGCGAGTAAACTTCTCCAAGGAAATTAAATCAGCATATGTGTCTGAGATAGGGAGTTGAGAAATTCATTGTATAATTGGTAATATCAGGAGGCTCCGCTCACACTGGAGTTAAGCACGAGGTCGCGCAAAGTTTGTTGAAGGGATAACCCCTGGATACTCACCTAACGTCAGAGATATTTCTGTGGATTTATTCGTATTTGGGGATCTTGCTAGTATCCATACCTTTGTGAGAGGCGATACTTTCAAGGTTTCGGGCTTTGCTACCCTACCCATACCGTAATCCAGACTTACGACTGTTCGCCTATGCATCAGTTATACAGTGGTTGATTAGTTGCTTGACTTAGGTTTCTCATAGGTTACTTGCAGGGGTTATTCTGCTTGTATCCTGAGTCGGATAGGGGTCGGACAACACACAACCTTTATGGAAGATTACCTCTCTGGGGGGACCTGATCGACTAGTTGTTAAGCCTACGAGGGCCCTTATAACTGATTATGTTACCTCCAAACTTTAGCAGGGAGTCGCAGGTCCCTCCTGGATGAGGCATACCTTATTTAGCGAGCGAGGCCACTCAACCACTTTAGCCCGTTTGCATGTATATTAGTCGTTTGAGTTTTTGGTATGCTCTTTGATTACTATTTGGCCTTAGGATACATTTTTATTTGTTCAGAGTCATAAGTCGTCGTGGAGTTGGACCAGCTTCCTCGCAGGTCCCGTTGGTTGTTACATTTATCACCAGTTTTCGTGCTATTGCCTTCTGAAAGGCGTAGAGTTACCGGGAGTGGTACACACACATCCACTTTTTAGACTTGTGATCCCACAAGGATGAGTACCGATTCTAGTCTTCAGAACACTGGGAGTTCATCAATTCCCAATCCCACTATAGTTAATTGCACTCCTTCGACACCTGCAGCCGCTACAGTTGCAGTGCCAAAGGCCTACACCGGTACTATGGCTCGGCCCATAGTTAATGTTTCATCTCTTGCCTCTAACCCTTTTGGGGGTTTCGGCCACTCGCCGAGTTAAAATGTTCAGACCATCCCTGTTGACACCTAGAACTGAAAATGAGTTGCATCAAATCAATCCTGAGGCAACCTCGAACCACTTTGGATTAGAAGCTACCCTCCTCCAACCCGAGAGGGATCTCTCGAACAATGTCACAATATGATCTTCAGTAAACGTGAAATGGTGGGCAGATTTATGGGTAAATGATGGTCTTGGATTCTTAGAGTTTGGGGGTTAAACCAGGGAAATGGTCCATTGGGCATGGAGTCAAGTGAAAACCGAGGAAAGAAGATAATAGCAGCGATCATATAACTTGCAGAAAGTGAGGCAAAGTAAGTCTATCTTTCAACGATTTGATAATCGTGATGCGGTAGTGGAAAAGGAAAGGAAAGGCCGATGTAGCAGAGAATATATGCAGAATTATGAAAATGTAGACTGGTCTTACACCCGCTGATAGCTGGTGCAGAGGAAAGACAGTAAACAATTACAGAAAACTGAAATCCATTCGCTATAGTAGTGGTCATACTAAAGTATAACGAAGCACATCAGTTAGGAAGATAAAATGAAACGAAGATACAAGAAAACAACTTGTACACAATCGTGACGGAATAAGGAAGAAATAAACATTATGATAATGACAACACATCAACTATGAGTAAGGAGCATATCAAATGAATTCCAAACAGATTTAACACAGCTGAAATAGGGAAAAACATGCTGAAAGAATCGACTGTGATGAATCTCACAGTCTTACATCATATATACATCATACATGTTACTCCATCATATATATTACTCCATTATTGGCTTACATCATATATATTACTCCATTATTGGCTTACAAAATAACTCAGCTTGCAAGAAGAGAACCTCTTCGAAAGAGGTTCTTGCCATCTCGCCCCCCCTTCTCTTTCGTTACATCCATCTATCTTTTAAAAGAACAATCTAAAACTCGTTGTGTTCCAGGAATCTGATACAGTTCCTCTTCATGGAATTCTACGAATGCCAGGTGCGTCTGCCAGATGCTCTTCCATTACCTGAACCATTTCTAATCATTTGAAAAGTGGGGTATTTACTTTCGTATAACTCTCCTGTTTACAGTCTGAATTCTCCTTAATGTCCATAATGAGTCTTCCCAAGTCACTATTCTATACAGATCCCTTTGAATTCCCATTCTCCACAAATCCTCCATACGAATTCTTATTCAAATCTTGCCCGAGGCTTGCATTGTACACAAGTTGTCTATCAACACCATCCTCGCTGAAGGAATAAGCAGACAGACTGTAATTTCTAGCATTATAATTGAACCATCTTTCAGTTTGCATCCACACAGAATTTCAAGGCTGTGTATTAAACCTTCTTCTACTTCAATATCTGGACTCAAAAAAATGAATGAAGAAGATACGGCTCAATATGGGTTTTTTTCCAAGAGAAAATTGCTCCAATTTATATAAAGTATAAATTTGTTTACATTCTGTACTGCCCTCAAACCGAAATCCGAAGAGTTCGCCTTCCGGGAGGAATCAAAAACAGCAAAGACAGTCGATCAATAAAACAGTCAAAAGAGAGAACAAAATAAACTGTATTCAATGCATCCACTTGACACCTCAGCGAGAGGAGATACCGCCCTCATCATTCGAATACGTTTATAGAGGTGGATGGGCTCTCTAATCCTCTATCCCTGTGGAAGACTGTGAGGCGTCCAACAACTCCCTTTAATGCCAATTTGGAGAGTGCGTCTTCTTCAGCGTTGAGTGATCTAGGGATGTGGAGGTAGTTTATGGCAGTGAAATTCTTAGACAGCTCCATCACTTTAGTCTTCCAGCTATCATTGTGGACTATTTGAAAATCAGACTTTTTAGAGATCCAATCAATGATAATGCGGGAGTCGCCAAGTACGTGCAAGAGGTTTATTGACCAACATGAAGCAAGGTACAGGGCAGCCCAGAGGCCCATCAATTTCGCTTTATTGTTTGTGCCAACACCACAGTTTAAGTACCAAAGGGTGAGTCGAGATGGATGTGATTTGAAAACACCCCCCGCCCCACAACAGTCACCACCGGGCAGAGCAACCCCATCAAACCAGGAGACTGTATATCCATTCAGAAAATGTAAATCACATACGTCTAGCTTGGGAGATTTTTGTATTGGTTGTTTCCAGTTGATGGAAACCAAGATTTTTTGAAAAATCTCTTGCTGGGAGGGAGGACGGGCGTCGAAAATGGCCCGATTTCTGGCTATCCAAATCTGCCATGAGACAATCGCCGGTAATGACTTAGGAGCCGAGGCAAAGTTCGTCGGTAATGACTTAGGAGCCGAGGCAAAGTTCAGCCACCTGGAGTAGCTAAAAAAAAGTGTGGAACCTCTCCAGCTTACATTCAGGCGAAGATGACAGAGGACAAGAGTCCACACCATCTGGGTGAAGGGGCAATGAACCAATAGATGATGTATGTCTTCGGTCGCTCTGCTGCAGAGAATGCAAATGCCTGGCCCTTCCCAAAATTCTTCCGGACCGGGCATTCTGTGTGAGCTGCTTCCTTTCCAGCGAGCCATATAAAAAGCTTGATCTTCAGGGGGATCTCCCAGCGCCAAACCAACGTGAACCAAGATCGATCCACTTCAAAGTACCTCTGTTTGAGAAGTGCATCATAAAGGTTCTTTACCGTCAGGTTTCCCGTGGCATCGCCACCGGCCCAACGAAGTGTATCCGGACATGTTGAAAGTGTGATACCAGCTTCTTTGATGGCCGAGATTTAATTGTTCCACTCGATAGTAGACGGAAAAGCTAAGTGTAAATCGCCACTTTCCAGCCATCTGGCAGGGAGAGAGTGGCAGCCAGGCTGTTTTTTGATATGAGCTAGATGTGTAAGATTTTGTTGCCGGAGATGAGCCCTTAAGTCAGAGGAGAGGAGAGACCGATCACCCAGGCCGAGAAGTTTGTCACATCCTATCCGGATCTCAGTGCCATCTCCTGGTACCCACACAAGCCAATGGAGTATGACAGGAATAGATGAAACCAGCCCTTTCCAGAAAGTAGATGCCGATCTCATTTTAAAGGTGGGCTTACGGATCCATCTAGCATGCGGCCTTGAGCTCATGTATTTGTCTGCTATTATACGGTGCCATATACTGTCAATGGAGACAGCTCTCCAAAAAGAATTCGCCAGGAGGGCTGTATTGAACAGGGACAAATCCATGAACCCCCAGCCACCATTCCTCCGAGGCTTAGACAGATCGGCCCAGTTGCACAGGTGGAACCGGAATTGTCCCGGATGACTATTCCAAAGAAAATTAGAGATGAGTTTCCGCAGAAGATTAATGATTTTGGCTGGAAATTTTACTAGAGACATCCAGTAAACGGGAATAGATTCCAGGACCGACTTGACTAGGATGTAACGGCCTCCCAGGGACAGCCATTTGGTACACCAGAAATTTATCCTTTTTTCAAAGTGAGTCACCAGTATTTTCCAGTCATCCGGAGGGGAGGCTCCCAAATTTAACTGGTAACCAAGGTACCTGAAGCCTGCACTCAGATGAACAAAGTTAAAGGGGACAATAGCCTTGAGAGTGTGCAGTTCCGCCTCCGAGATACCTCAGTAGTGTATGGAGGATTTAGAAACGTTTATGGTTAGACCTGATACAGAACAGAATAGCTGCAATATCTCAAGTATTATCAACCACTCAGGTAATTCGGCCATTGAGAAGATAAGCACATCATCAACGAACAAGAGATGGACCAATTTAATAAACTTTGAGACTTTAATACCGGAAATGTGGCGCTCGGAGAATTTTTTGTTGAGAAGGAGGCTGAGACCCTCCATGACCATAATAAAGAGATAAGGAGAGAGAGGGCATCCCTGTCGGAGCCCTCTCTCACTTTTGAAGAACCCGGAGGCCTCACCATTAATCAGAACGGCAAATGTTGGGCTAGAAACACAGGCCATAATCCAGTCAATGAGCAATTCACCAAACCCCGCTGAGAAAAGTATCAATCTCAGAAATTCCCAATCAATACAATCAAATGCTTGTTTCAGATCAAGTTTCAATACCAGAGCCTTTAAATTAAACTTTTTAATGCTGTGTAGACCTTCGTGCGCAGCTCCAATCGCGTCCTGTATCCTTCTACCCCGCAAGAATCCCAACTGCTCTGCTGATAGACTCCTCTCCAGGAAAGGTTTTATCCGGTTTGAAATAACCTTAGAGATTATCTTGTAAATAAGATTGCAGAGGGCAATCGGGCGATAATCCCCGAAGGTTAGTGGGTTACCTTCTTTCGGAATCAAAACAATAAATGTAGAATTAAGACTTCCCACAATCTTGCCAGTGAGTCTGGTGTTTTCCACCATCTGGAGCAGATCCGCCCCCACCAGATCAAAAAAATAACTAAAGAACTCAGTCGACCATCCATCCGGACCGGGACTCCTTTCCGATTTGAAATTGATCAGTATATGTTTTAATTCTGCCAGGGTGACCGGTTTGAAGAGGTCTGCTGCCTCAATATCAGAGACAAAGCGATGGAAGAGGCTGGCCGTGGACACCATTCCCTGGAGGTCAAGATTAGATGATTTTTTGTAAAGACTACTGAAGTGTAAAACTGCCTCTTCCTGGAGAGCCTTCTGACCACTATGAATTTCATTATCTCTGCCTTTAATCGACCAAATTATCTTTTTATCTCTGTTCGACAGCGAAATGCAGATTTTGGGTTCTAGAATTAAATGCAAAAATCTTGTCTGTTCCACTGCCATTGGCTTTGCCTGCCAACCGTTGCAGAGTCTTCCCGGCAATCGAGAACCATTTTTTTTCATCCCCGTCCTCAAACCGGGCAACGGGAAGCAGTGTATTGTTGTTTTTGCTGCGAGCCTAAAATCTGTTGAAGCCAATGATCTCAGACATGGATCTCTTCTTGTCGATTGCAGCCAATGAATGTTCGCCCGGTCTCTTTGTCTCGTCCCTCGATGTGCTCTTTGTTTCCATTTCGTCTGTCGGCTTTACATCTGCGAAGACCATGCGTCTTCTCTCGGTTGTGATCATCTGGGAGCTCAGAAACAATAGATATGAAGGCTTCTTGTTGCTCCATCTATGCTGCGACATGACATCCGACACGACTATATGATGAGCAAAACGGCGATCGTATTGCAACTGCTTCAAATCCTCGTCGGCCTCTGAGAGTAGCAGGCCTTCCTTTCTCCCGCTGCCAAAACACCCAAGTTCCGTTCTCAGAAGGCAAACTCTCTACCCATTTCTCTTTCTTCTTCAATCTTTTTGAATGGAAGTTCCAGCAACGGACATTGGTATACTCTTAAAGCTCAAAGATTGTTCATCTTCAGAAGGTCTTGTGGTAAGTATTCTATCCCACACTTTGATGAACAACTCTTCCAACTGAATCACCGATGAGAAGTGATCGGGCAAGTATTTCAATCTTGGTGAATAACGTAGCCACAATTGTTTTAAGTTCTTGAGGTAAAAGGAGGCAGCACTTCAAACAACTCGTTACCTATTGACAGAACTTCTAAATTGCATAGGTTTCCAATCTCGCTGGGAAATTCTTTTAAGTTCGCTCTGGACAACCATAATTCTTTCAAGGACCGTTGATGTGTGACCTGCGGGGGAAATTCGCCCACATTTCTACAATCTAAAATATTTGAGTATTCCAGGGTCGTAATATTTCTAAGCGTGACACTAGAGATGGTCAAATCGAAACAGTTGCGCAACTCTAGACGTTTGAGTTTAGTTAATTTACCAAAAGAATTTGGAAGCATCTGCAAGGAAGAACCCAACAAACTAATGTCCTGGAGGTTCGTTAGATTTCCAAAAGAATCAGGAAACGATTTAATTCCCAATCAGTAACATAAATACAAGACTTTCAAAGAGCACAGATCACCAAATTCTTTGGGAAAACTGACTACGCAATAATCAATTATGTAAACCTTACTACCAATGACCACACTAGCGTGCCCAACTCGTACCCCTGGCTAATTTTAACCTTGGACCGCCATCCTTGACCAGGTGAAGGTAAAGAGGTCCAATATATCGACGTATCCTAGATAATGATCTCAGCAATCACCCCCATAGACAATGATCTTGTTTCCAACTGCCACAGCGCTGTGACTGTCTCTCTTTGCCGGCGTCTCTCCTCGGGAGAAATCCATTTCATGACCTTCACATCGAGAACATGCACGTCATTCAAATAATTAACTAGTTTAGAAATTCTAAAACCTTAGCGCGGTACCCTTTTGGTTCCGCATTCTGAAATAGTCTAGGAGCTGGACATAGATCATAGTCCTTTGAATCTACATTGTAAGAAGGCAACATGTATCTTGCATATTGTTCTCCTCTATCACCATTTTTCCTGTCTCCATGCTTGTGTCTCTCTTTGTATAACTTAACCAGAACACGAGCACCGCAGACATAGTGAGGGTTTCCTTTAGCTAGTATCACTTTGACAGTCTCAGGGAAAACATATGTTACAAATCCAAACATATGCTTCTCTTGGTAAGGAATTCTCACCATTAAGAGAAAATTGATCATCTTGCACATGCTCTACTAAATGGAGATTTGAAAGAGTCCTGGCCGGAGCCTCTAACTCAATAAATGATTCCCTTGCGACATCTAGGACTTCATTAACTATGTCTCTACCAATAATTTTCTCAAAAGAAGGGGGGCTTAGCCAAAAGCAACGTGCTGGATAGAAATCTTGAAAACATGATACACATAGACCATACTCTATGCAGACCTTCCACAGACGAAGTTCCTCTACAAGTATAGCACAGGTAGACTTGAAAGATTCTTGACCCAGATTTAACCAGTCGTATTGAGTGTAATGGCAAAACAGGTGCCTTTCAGCAGATTGAAAAACTCCAGATTCTATAAAATATACACAATTTGACCTATGTTCTTCACACAATACCTTAAGAAGACGTACATCTTTCATTTGAATCAGTTCAACCTTCAAGTCAGTTTTCTCTATTATGTTGCGCTAAGTTACTATATCCAATAGTCGGGGACATTTCAGAACAACATCAGCAGCAGTAGGGGAATGCTTTGCCAGAGAAATAATCACAGATAGACAAGGCTCTTCTGCTGCAGCTAGCTGGTCAACCACGAAAATACTATATTTAGTTTGGTATATTGATCAAGCCCCCAACACCGCAAGCTTGTTATGAATTGCCTCAGCTCATCTTGTCGGTTGGATTTCGGTCTTTTGTAATTCTTATGCAGCAAGGAGGGGGGTCCTTGAATCGCGTGACCAATAGCTTCGATATTTGAAATACTGATATCCATCATGCCTGTGAATCTGCAGAAGGATCCCACTCATAATGCAGAGATCTAGCTTTGAGACGATTTGGGCAAAAAGTGCCTGAGTCAAATCGGAAATTTTCAATATCTGTTACAACATAGGCTCCATCTAGGGACGGTACTTTCCCATAAAGTGCCAAGAACAGTAGACCAGGTCCCTTCATCCATTGGGTGGCCTTAACGTGAAAGATGTAAATTCTGAGTTCTGCCGCCAGTGAAATCACCATCGGAAACCTTTAATGGAGTCAGCAGAGCATGTGCAACCAATATTTGTCTATGACCAACTGCTTAACCAGGCCTTAGGATTATGAAAATGTCGTTCTCCCAGGGATAGATATCAACTTCGAAATCCCCAGTAACGGCGCCAAAAATGTTGACACTCATAACTGGAAATGGGTTGCAACAAATCAATCCTGAGGCAACCTTGAACCACTTTGGATTAGAAGCTACCCTCCTCCAACCCGAGAGGGATCTCTCGAACAATGTCACAATATGATCTTCAGTAAACGTGAAATGGTGGGCATATTTATGGGTAAATGATGGTCTTGGATTCTTAGAGTTTGGGGGTTAAACCAGGGAAATGGTCCATTGGGCATGGAGTCAAGTGAAAACCGAGGAAAGGAGATAATAGCAGCGATCATATAACTTGCGGAAAGTGAGGCAAAGTAAGTCTATGTTTGAGCGATTTGATAATCGTGATGCGGTAGCGGAAAAAGAAAGGAAAGGCTGATGTAACAGAGAATATATGCAGAATTCTGAAAATGTAGACTGGTCTTATACCTGTTGATAACTGGTGCAGACGAAAGAAAATAAACAATTACAGAAAACCGAAATCCATTTGCTATAGTAGTGGTCGTACTAAAGTATAACGAAGCACATCAGTTAGGAAGATAAAATGAAACGAAGATACAAGAAAACAACTTGTACATAGTCGTGACGGAATAAGGAAGAAATAAACATTATGATAATGACAACAAATCAACTGTGAGTAAGGAGCATATCAAATGAATTCCAAACAGATTTAACACAGCTGAAATAGGGAAAAACATGCTGAAAGAATCGATCGTGATGAATCTCACAGTCTCAAGCAAATACATCATATATATTACTCCATTATTGGCTTACAAAATAACTCGGCTTGCAAGAAGAGCCCCTCTTCGAAAGAGGTTTTCCCCAGCTCGCCCCCCCTTCTCTTTCATTACATCCATCTATCTTTTAAAAGAACAATCTAAAACTCTTTGTGTTCCAGAAATCTGAAACGGTTCCTCTTCATGGAATTCTACGAATGCCAGGTGTGTCTGCCAGATGCTCTGCCATTACCTGAACCGTCGCTAATCATTTGACAAGTGGGGTATTTACTTTTGTATAACTCTTTTGTTTACAGTTTGAATTCTCCTTAATGTCCATAATGAGTCTTCCCAGGTCACTATTATGTATAGATCCCTTTGAATTCCCATTCTCCGCAAATCCTCCATACAAATTCTTTTTCATATCTTGCCCAAGGCTTGCATTGTACACAGGCTGTCTATCAGCACCATCCTCGCTGAAGGAATAAGCAGACGGACTGTAATTTCCAGCATTATACTTGAACCATCTTTGAGTTTGCATCCACACATAATTTCAAGGCTGTGTATTAAATCTTCTTCTACTTCAATATCTGGACTCGAAAAAATGAATGAACAAGATACGGCTCAATCTGGGTTGTTCGACAACGAAATGCAGATTTCGGGTTCTAGAATTAAATGCAAAAAACTTGTTTGTTCCACTGCCATTGGCTTTTCCTGCCAACCATTGCAGAGTCTTCTTGGCAATCGAGAACCATTTTTGTTCATCCCCATCCTCACACCGAGCAACGGGAAGCACTGTATTGTTGTTTCTGCTGCGAGGCTAAAATCTACTGAAGCCAATAATCTCAGACATGGATCTCTTCTTGTGGATTGCAACCGATGAATGTTCGCCCGGTCTCTTTGTCTCGGCCCTCGATGTGCTCCTTGTTTCCATTTCGTCTGTCGGCTTTACATCTGTGAAGGCCATGCGTCTTCTCTCGGTTGTGATCATCTAGGAGCTCAGAAACAATAGATCCGAAGGCTTCCTGTCGCTCCATCTATGCTGCGACATGACATCCGACACGACTATACGATGAAAAAACCGACGATCGTATTTCAGCTGCTTCGAATCCTCGTCAGCCTCCGAGAGCAACAAGCCTTCCTTTCTCCCGTTGCCGAAACACCCAAGTTCCGTTCTCGGAAGGCAAACTCTCTACCCATTTCTCTTTCTTCTTCAATCTTTTTGAATGGAAGTTCCAGCAACGGACATTGGCATACTCTTAAAGCTCGAAGATTGTTCATCTTCGGAAGGTCTTGTGGTAAGTATTCTATCCCACACTTCGATGAACAACTCTTCCAACTTAATCAAAGATGATAAGTGATCGGGCAAGTATTTCAATCTTGGCAAATAATGTAGCCACAACTGTTTCAAGTTCTTGAAGTAAAAGGAGGCAGCACTTCAAACAACTCGTTACCTATTGACAGAACTTCTAAATTGCATAGGTTTCCAATATCGCTGGGAAATTCTTTTAAGTTCGCTCTGAACAACCACAATTCTTTCAAGGATCGTTGATGTGCAACCTGCGGGGGAAATTCACCCACATTTCTACAATCTAGAATATTTGAGTATTCCAGGGTCGTAATATTTCCAAGCGTGACGCTAGAGATGGTCAAATCGAAACAGTTGTGCAACTCTAGACGTTTGAGTTTAGTTAATTTACCAAAAGAATTTGGAAGCATCTGCAAGGAAGAACCCAACAAACTAATGTCCTGGAGGTTAATTAGCTTTCCAAAAGAATCAGGCAACGATTTCATTCCCAAGCAGTAACGTAAATACAAGACTTTCAAAGAGCGCAGATCACCAAATTCTTCGGGCAAATTGTCTCCGCAATAATCATTTATGTAAACCTTACTACCAATGACCACACTAGTGTTCCCAACTTGTACCCCTGGCGAATTCGAACCTTGGACCACCATCCTTGACCAGATGAAGGTAAAGAGGTTGAATATATCGACGTCTCCCAGATAATGATCTCCGCAATCACCCCCATAGACAACGATCTTCTTTCCAACTGCCACAGCGCTGTGACTGTCTCGCTTTGCTGGCGTCTCTCCTCTGACCTCGGGAGAAATCCATTTCATGAACTTCACATCGAGAACATGCACGTCATTCAAATAATTAACTGGTTTAGAAATTCTAAATCCTTAGAGCGGTACCCTTTTGGTTCCACATTCTGAAACAGTCTAGGAGCTGGACATAGATCATAGTCCTTTGAATCTACATTGTAAGACGACAACAAGTATCTTGCATATTGTTCTCCTCTATCGCCATTTTTCCTGTCTCCATGCTTGTTTCTCTCTTTGTATAGCTTAACCAGAACACAAGCACCACAGACATAGTGAGGGTTTCCTTTAGATAGTATCACTTTGACAGTCTCGGGGAAAACATATGTTACAAATAAAAACATACGCTTCTGTTGGTAAGGAATTCTCACCATTAAGAGAAAATTGATCATCTTGCACATGCTCTACTGAATGGAGATTTGAAAGAGTCCTGGCCAGAGCCTCTAACACAATAAATGATTCCCTTGCAACATCTAGGACTTCATTAACTATGTCTCTACCAATAATTTTCTCAAAAGAAGGGGGGATTAGAAAAAAGCAACGTGCTGGACAGAAATCTGGAAAACATGATACACAAAGACCATACTCTATGCATACCTTCCACAGACAAAGTTCCTCTACAAGTACAACACAGGTAGACTTGAAAGCTTCTTGACCCATATTTAACCAGTCGTATTGAGTGTAATGTTAAAACAGGTGCCTTTCAGAAGATTGAAAAACTCCAGATTCTATAAAATATACATGATTTGACCTATGTGCTTCACACAATACCTTAAGAAGACGTACAACTTTCATTTGAATGGGTTCAACCTTCAAGTCAGTTTTCTCTATTATGTAGTGCTAAGTTACTGTATCCAATAGTCGGGGACATTTTAGAACAACATCAGTAGCAGTAGGGGAATGCTTTGCTAGAGAAATAATCACAGATAGACAAGGATCCTCTGTTGCAGCTAGCTGGTCAACCATGAAAATACTATATTCAGTTTGGTATATTGATGAAGCCCCCAACACCGCAAGCTTGTTCTGAATTGCCTCAGTTCATCTTGTCAGCTGGATTTCGGTCTTTTGTAATTCTTATGCAGCAAGGAGGGGGTTCTTTGAATCACACGACCAGGAGCTTTGATATTTGAAATACCAATATCCATCATGCCTGCCAATCTATAGAAGGATCCCACTCATAATGCATGGATTTAGCTTGGAGACGATTTGGGCAAAAAGTGCCTGAGTCAAATCGGAAATTTTCAATATCTGTTACAACATAGGCTCCATCTAGGGATGGTACTTTCCCGTAAAGTGCCAAGAACAGTAGACCAGGTACCTTCATCCATTGGGTGGCCTTAACGTGAAAGCTGTAAATTCTGAGTTCTCCTGCCAGTGAAATCACCATCAGAAACCTTTAATGGAGTCGCCAGAGCATGTGCAACCAATATTCGTCTATGACCAGCTGCTCAACCAGGCCTTAAGATTATGAAAATGTCGTTCTCCCAGGGATAGATATCAACTTCAAAATCCCCGGCAACGCCACCAAAAATGTTGACACTCGGAACTGAAAATGGGTTGCAGCAAATCAATCCCGAGGAAACCTCGAACCACTTTGGATTAGAATCTACCCTCCTCCAACCCGAGAGGGATCTATCGAACAATGTCACAATATGATCTTCAGTAAACGTGAAATGGTGGGCAGATTTATGGGTAAATGATGGTCTTGGATTCTTAGAGTTTGGGGGTTAAACCAGGGAAATGGTCCATTGGGCATGGAGTCAAGTGAAAACCGAGGAAAGGAGATAATAGCAGCAATCATATAACTTGCGGAAAGTGAGGCAAAGTAAGTCTATCTTTCGGCGATTTCATAATTGTGATGCTGTAGCGGAAAAGGAAAGGAAAGGCCGATGTAGCAGTAGCAGAGAATATATGCAGAATTCTGAAAATGTAGACTGGTCTTACACCCGCTGATAGATGGTGCAGAGGAAAGACAGTAAACAATTATAGAAAACTGAAATCCATTCGCTATAGTAGTGGCCGTACTAAAGTATAACGAAGAACATCAGTTAGGAAGATAAAATGAAATGAAGATACAAGAAAACAACTTGTACATAGTCGTGACAGAATAAGGAAGAAATAAACATTATGATAATGACAACACATCAACTGTGAGTAAGGAGCATATCAAATGAATTCCAAACAGATTTAACATAGCTGAAATAGGGAAAAACATGCTTAAAGAATCGACCGTGATGAATCTCACAGTCTCAAGCAAATACATTATATATATTACTCCATTATTGGCTTAAAAAATAACTCGGCTTGCAAGAAGAGAACCTCTTCGAAAGAGGTTTTCCCCAGCTTGCCCCCCCTTCTCTTTCGTTACATCCATCTATCTTTTAAAAGAACAATCTAAAAC
The DNA here is from genome assembly GCA_010110895.2 of Picea sitchensis. Classification (NCBI taxonomy): domain Eukaryota; kingdom Viridiplantae; phylum Streptophyta; class Pinopsida; order Pinales; family Pinaceae; genus Picea; species Picea sitchensis. Next base: position 53,590 of record SNQJ01S0018457.1, on the reverse strand, counting down.
TCTTTGTGTTCCAGGAATTTGAAACGGTTCCTCTTCATGGAATTCTGCGATTGCCAGGTGCGTATGCCAGATGCTCTACCGTTACCTGAACCGTCGCCAATCATTTGACAAGTGGGGTATTTAATTTCATATAACTCTCCTATTTACAATCTGAATTCTCATTAATGTCCATAATGAGTCTTCCCAAGTCACTATTCTGTACAGATCCCTTTGAATTCCCATTCTCCGCAAATCCTCCATACAAATTCTTATTCATATCTTGCCCAAGGCTTGCATTGTACACATGTTGTCTATCAGCACCATCCTCGCTAAAGGAATAAGCAGACGGACTGTAATTTCCAGCATTATACTTGAACCATCTTTGAGTTTGCATCCACACAGAATTTCAAGGCTGTGTATTAAATCTTATTCTACTACAATATCTGGACTCGAAAAAATGAATGAACAAGATACGGCTCAATCTGGGTTGTTCGACAACGAAATGTAGATTTCGGGTTCTGGAATTAAATGCGAAAAACTTGTCTGCTCCACTGCCATTGGCTTTGCCTGCTAACCGTTGCAGAGTCTTCCCGGCAATCGAGAACCATTTTTGTTCATCCCCGTCCTCACACCGGGAAACGGGAAGCACTGTATTGTTGTTTTTGCTGCGAGGCTAAAATCTGCTGAAGCCAATGATCTCAGACATGGATCTCTTCTTGTCGATTGCAGCCGATGAATGTTCGCCTGGTCTCTTTGTCTCGGCCCTTGATCTTCTCTTTGTTTCCATTTCATCTATCGGCTTTACATCTGCAAAGGCCATGCATCTGCTCTTGGTTGTGATCATCTGGGAGCTTAGAAACAATAGATCCGAAGGCTTCCTGTCGCTCCATCTATGCTGCGACATGACGTCCGACACAACTATACGATGAGAAAACCGGTGATCGTATTGCAACTGCTTCGAATCCTCGTCAGCCTCCGAGAGCAGCAGGCCTTCCTTTCTCCCGCTGCTGAAACACATAAGTTCTGTTATCGGAAGGAAAACTCTCTACCCGTTTCTCTTTCTTCTTCAATCTTTTTGAATGGAAGTTCCAGCAACGGACATTGGTATACTCTTAAAGCTCGAAGATTGTTCATCTTCGGAAGGTCTTGTGGTAAGTATTCTATCCCACACTTCGATGAACAACTCTTCCAACTGAATCAACGATGAGAAGTGATCGAGCAAGTATTTCAATCTTGGAGAATAACGTAGCCACAATTGTTTCAAGTTCTTCAGGTAAAAGGAGGCAACACTTCAAACAACTCGTTACCTATTGACAGAACTTCTAAATTGCATAGGTTTCCAATCTCGCTAGGCAATTCTTTTAAGTTCGCTCCGAAAAACCACAATTCTTTCAAGGATCATTGATGTGCAACCTGCGGGGGAAATTCACCCACATTTATACAATCTAGAATATTTGAGTATTCCAGGGTCTTAATATTTCCAAGCGTGACGCTAGAGATGGTCAAATCGAAACAGTTGCGCAACTCTAGATGTTTGAGTTTAGTTAATTTACCAAAAGAATTTGGAAGCATCTGCAAGGAAGAACCCAACAAACTAATGTCCTGTAGGTTCATTAGCTTTCCAAAAGAATCAGGCAACGATTTCATTCCCAAGCAGTAACGTAAATACAAGACTTTCAAAGAGTGCAGATCACCAAATTCTTCAGGAAAACTGACTCCGCAATAATCATTTATGTAAACCTTACTACCAATGACCACACTAGCATGTCCAACTTGTACCCCTGGCGAATTCGAACCTTGGACCACCATCCTTGACCAGGTGAAGGTAAAGAGGTCCAATATATCGACGTCTCCCAGATAATGATCTCCGCAATCACCCCCATAGACAATGATCTTGTTTCCAACTACCACAGCGCTGTGACTGTCTTGCTTTGCCGGCGTCTCTCCTCTGACCTCGGGAGAAATCCATTTCATGACCTTCACATCGATAACATGCACGTCATTCAAATAATTAACTGTTTTAGAAATTCTAAAACCTTAACGCTGTACCCTTTTGTTTCTGCATTCTGAAACAGTCTAGGAGCTAGACATAGATCATAGTCCTTTGAATCTACATTGTAAGACGACAACAAGTATATTTCATATTGTTCTCCTCTATTGCCATTTTTCCTGTCTCCATGCTTGTTTCTCTCTTTGTATAGCTTAACTAGAACATGAGCACCGTAGACATAGTGATGGTTTCCTTTAGCTAGTATCACTTTGACAGTCTCGGGGAAAACATATGTTACAAATCCAAACATACGCTTCTCTTGGTAAGGAATTCTCACCATTAAGAGAAAATTGATCATCTTGCACATGCTCTAATGAATGGAGATTTGAAAGAGTCCTGGCCAAAGCCTCTAACACAATAAATGATTCCCTTGTGACATCTAGGACTTCATTAACTATGTCTCTACCAATAATTTTCTCAAAAGAAGGGGGGCTTAGAAAAAAGCAACGTGCTCGATAGAAATCTGGAAAACATGATACACATAGACCATACTCTATGCATACCTTCCACATATGAAGTTCCTCTACAAGTACAACACAGGTAGACTTGAAATCTTCTTGACCCATATTTAACCAGTCGTATTGAGTGTAATGGCAAAACAGGCGCCTTTCAGTTGATTGAAAAACTCTAGATTCTATAAAATATACACAATTTGACCTATGTGCTTCACACAATACCTTAAGAAGACGTACAGATTTCATTTGAATGGGTTCAACCTTCAAGTCAGTTTTCTCTATTATGTAGCGCTAGGTTACTGTATCCAATAGTCGGGGACATTTCAGAACAGCATCAACAACAGTAGGGGAATGCTTTGCCAGAGAAATAATCACAGATAGACAAGGCTCTTTTGTTGCAGCTAGCTGGTCAACCACACAAATACTATATTCAGTTTGGTATATTGATCAAGCCCCCAACATCGCAAGCTTGTTCTGAATTGCCTCAGTTCATCTTGTCGGCTGGATTTCGGTCTTTTGTAATTCTTATGCAGCAAGGAGGGGGGTCTTTGAATCACGGGACCAGTAGCTTTGATATTTGAAATACTGATATCCATCATGCCTGCCTATTTGCAGAAGGATCCCGCTCATAATGCAAGGATTTAGCTTGGAGATGATTTGGGCAAAAATTGCCTGAGTCAAATCGGAAATTTTCAATATCTGTTACAACATAGGCTCCATCTAGGCATGGTACTTTCCCGTAAAGTGACAAGAACAGTAGACCAGGTGCCTTCATCCATTGGGTGGCCTTAACGTGAAAGCTATAAATTCTGAGTTCTTCTGCCAGTGAAATCACCATCGGAAACCTTTAATGGAGTCACCAGAGCATGTGAAACCAATATTCGTCTATGACCAACTGCTCAACCCGGCCTTAGGATTATGAAAATGTCATTCTCCCAGGGATAGATATCAACTTTGAAATCCCAGGCAACGGCGCCAAAAATGTTGACACTTGGAACTGAAAATGGGTTGCAGCAAATCAATCCCGAGACAACCTCGAACCACTTTGGATTAGAAGCTACCCTCCTCCATCCCGAGAGGGATCTCTCGAACAATGTCACAATATGATCTTTAGTAAACGTGAAATGGTGGGCAGATTTATGGGTAAATGATGGTCTTGGATTCGTAGAGTTTGGGGGTTAAACCAGGGAAATGGTCCATTGGGCATGGAGTCAAGTGAAAACCGAGGAAAGCAGATAATAGCAGCGATCACATAACTTGCAGAAAGTGAGGCAAAGTAAGTCTATCTTTCAATGATTTGATAATCGTGATGCAGTAGCGGAAAAGGAAAGGAAAGGCCGATGTAGCAGAGAATATATGCAGAATTATGAAAATGTAGACTGGTCTTACACCCGCTGATAGCTGGTGCAGAGGAAAGACAACAAACAATTACAGAAAACCGAAATCCATTCGCTATAGTAGTGGTCGCACTAAAGTATAACGAAACACATCAGTTAGGAAGATAAAATGAAAAGAAGATACAAGAAAACAACTTGTACACAGTTGTGACGGAATAAGGAAGAAATAAACATTATGATAATGACAACACATCAACTGTGAGTAAGGAGCATATCAAATGAATTCCAAATAGATTTAACATAGCTGAAATAGGGAAAAACATGCTGAAAGAATCGACCATGATGAATCTCACAGTCTCAAGCAAATACATAATATATATTACTCCATTATTGGCTTACAAAATAACTCGTCTTGCAAGAAGAGCCCCTCTTCAAAAGAGGTTTTCCCCAGCTCGCCCCCGCTTCTCTTTCGCTACATCCATCTATCTTTTAAAATAACAATCTAAAACTCTTTGAGTTCCAGGAATCTGAAACGGTTCCTCTTCATGGAATTCTGCGAATGCCAGGTGCATCTGCCAGATGCTCTGCCATT
>SNQJ01S0018457.1:12977-37894 GCA_010110895.2 Picea sitchensis | reverse complement strand
TGAAAATGACATAGTAAATTTTGATTTTATTACTATTTATAAAACATTTTTACCCATTTGATATAGTTTTATGCTATTATTTTGTCTAATGGACTAATTCAAAAATGGTTTTAAGCTGGTTTTTTTAGTTTCGACTCAATTTTCTTACAGATTTCAACGTCATCGTTGGTCGTTCATCTCCTCAAGCAGGTATATTCATAACCTAGCATATAGGATAGGTATTCACTACATCGTGCAATTTTTCATTATCCTTCAATTACCACTTTTTACGCCTTAGGTATGAACCCATTTATTTCGACGCATTAACCTCCATATGCTATCATAGCATTGCTAATAAATGGTAGAGACTTACCAAACATGGGTACCCTAGTTAGAACCTCTTTATCATTTGGTTCCCATAACGAGATTTTTCCTTAGGACCAGGACTCCATTAGAATTCGATACATGACTTTACAATGACCCTCATTTCTCATTCATGCACATGTGGCCTTATTACCCGCAGACTCCCAAAAAATGAGTCTTAGTTAAGCTCTTTTCCGACTCGTTATTAAAAATTGAAAAGATCGCCAAGTGGTTTGTTCCTTTCACACTCATAAATTGGATTTGAAAAGACATCTATTTGGCACAAGTTTACCCCTTTTTCACACCAAGTAGACTAAAAGATATAAAAAAGGACATTTTTTGGCATTAAATTGTGATTGCATCTCATGCCCTTGCTTGCAGTATTGAGCCTTTAGCCAGTTCTCACTTTGCGTTATAAACCATGGCTCAAGCAGTTTGCATCCTCAACCAAGTAGAGCCTTGTTTATATCCTTCAAAATTTGACACCCTATACCTTGGAAGGAACATCACCCCGAGTGTCCATCTCCCACATGTATTTCTTTGCATTGAGCATAGGTACGTTCCACTGCTGGAACTAGTTTTTCTTACTTGCGACACTTGTTCCCTCCTCTGTATCATAGCATTCACTTGTTATGAAAAAAACAAAAATGACGAGCAGGAAGGGAGTACTATATTGTAATTGGCAGCAGTCATGTCACCATTGAACAAATCACAAATTTATTGAGTCCTTGTGTCATCATAATTTTGGGTTTAGCATGGCTTTAGGAGGTTGATCTCGTTACAGAATTTTCTCTACTGACTGGTAAATCTTCCAGTCACTATAGAGAACATTATGGATGCCTCCTGCATCTAGTTGTCACATCATTAAGTATATGCTTCTGAAGTCCACCGTATGTCTCATGCTCTTATTCAAAGGAAGTTTATCAACCTGTGTAGGCCAATCCTCAGAAATCTTGACTTTGCATGTCGGCCATACCCTCAGTTTGTCTCAGAATCACATGATACTTTGGTCTTATGATGCACCCTAGCCCTAATTTCATCATTGGTAGGTCACCTTGCACCCAACACTCGACATTTCATCATGGGTTGTTGACTGGGTGGTTTCCCTTGTGTTCGACGACAAGACATCTATTCACACTTTGGGATTTGTGCAGTGTCTTGGATGCCATTATCCTTATTGGTGGTTTCCTCGCCTTTGTCAACAATTTTCATCGTTGTCTTCTATACAGAGGGTCTTTTTCGTGTACCGCTTGCATTTGGCACACACAAAAGATGCACGGGGTCATTGGTTCATGAACATGTTCTTCATCCGATCTCCACCAAATCATGAAACTCCTTCTTTGTTCCTCGTGCTGACTGATGAGAGATGATTTAATACTCTCCTTTCAGCGGGTGTGTTTCCATCGACTTCAGCTCATGTATTATGGATACATTACCTAGAGTTTTATGATTACCTTGAGGCTTGCATTCATTAGTGGCAGGCTCTCTCACCATTAACAGATGGGAATACACCAATGTATCCTGATCAATGGATCTCTCAAGTGTTTGACACCAACTCCTTTATTCGTATTTGTAGAGATGTACTCGGTGCCTTCATACCTACTTTCATCATTGGTAGGTTGCCTCTCGTTTGTTAACGGTATACCTCAATGACTGGTAATCAAACGATGTCTCATCGTGTTCGACCTCAACTCTTTTATTCACATGATGTAGACTTTCACCATTGGCAGATTGTATTGAAGACTTGAAGACATCACTTTGTGGACGCAGATTTCCTGAGCTGTTGCTTCCATTTCATTTGACCAATACCTATTTGACTTCAGCGATAATGGGAGATTAGATTGTACTCCATGGTATACAGATATCTTTAGATTGATTTTGAGACTAGTTTCACTGGGCCTTGTCCGTGACTATGAAAGCTATTGGAATATAACCACATTTATACTTGCCTACTCATGGCCATCAACACTTGTTGGTATATTTTCCACATGGATCTGCATTGTATTCTTGGCAGCCATGTATGCAAAGTCAGTACATAATGTAATGAGCAATTGAGTTCATCCAGCTGGTTGTCTACCACTCCACTTCTCGGTTTTTTATAATGTATTTCGGCCATCACAAATACTCCTTTGATCTCACACATTAGGAGGCATCTGTTATAGCAAGATTTGCCTCATCATTGCTATCTTGCACAGAGGGCATTTTTCCATTTCCCTATCTAGACTTATCAACCCCTTTTCGATAAATCCAATGCCAAACATATATATTTTTCCACATATACTCTCCTTAACTGCTTTGCAAGATGTGCATATGCTTGCTGCTCCACTACAGCTCGCGTATATCAGGATTTGTGCTAGAAAATACAAAATGAGGTCAGGTTTCCATGTCATGACAGAATATCTCTGATCTTTGGCCTTTCATATACTGGAAACGTTCCAACTCGGCCCTTCAGTTGAATTCTGGAGGCTATAACAACATAATTTCAAGCTATGGAAAAAGGGGAGAAAGCATTCAACTTTGAGAGAAAAGTTACCCTGGAGAAATTACTTCATATTGAGTCTGCATCCCTTTGCCCCTCAAGTCTGAACACAATATTCAACCCCAATCTCTTTCCTTATTGTCTAGAGGAGCTCATTGCCTCTTTGTTATGAGCTTTCCTTTCGTGGAGGATTGAAGTGGTGGAGACCCAGTTGGAAGGAACTTGGTTTCTTGGTTTCGAACCGTGCCAACATAGAAGTCTGTAATGTTGATACTTATGTTGATCAATTATTAATATAAATACTCTTTTCTCGTCTTATCGGTATAGTTTTTCCTCTCTGTAACAAGCTCGTTAAAAAATGAAACACAAATATTGGGATTGAACCCGGATCCTTGAGCATAGTTCTTTTCCTGTGTCAAGCTCGTTAAAAAATGAAACAATCACATATCCTGTCAGTTCGAGTCTTTCGCCAAATCTCATATATGTTGAGTCGAGTCTTTCATTAGGTCTCGTGTTTGAACCTTCATTTCATCCACACTTATCCTTTTTCGCCATATAGTACAGAAATTGGTGACAACCTCAAAGTCGGTGAATGAATTGAAGCTTGGGAGGCATGTCTCCAGCCTTTGATGATCATTCTAGAGTTAAGCCACTAGATTTCAAGATGGGGGCAGAGTATTGAGCTTAGTCTTTGTTCTTTCTTGCGCTCGGAAAAACATAAGAATGCACTGAGTAAACTTTTATCACTTTTTCGGACTTGTAAATTTTATATGAAAAAGGAACCCCCTGGAGTCTCCTTTAATCTCTTTTCAGACTCTCTAAACATGAAAAGATTGTCGAGTGATCTTGCTTCCTTTCAAACTCATTAAAATATTTGAAACAATATCTTGCGAGTGGTAGTTTATCTCTGTTTTGGCCTCGTGAGAGTAAAATTATGAAAAAGGACAATACTGGATTCATCTTTAAGTTCTTTTCAGACTCTATAAACATGAAAAATCATCGAGTTTACCTTCTCTGGACTCGTTAAAAAAATCATACATTGGAGGGACCATACGGGACCAAACCCTTACTTCTTCCAGTTCGTTAAACAAAGGAAGAGGGACTTACCGAAGGTGATTTATATCGAGCATGTGTTACCCTCCTCGAGCTCGTTAAAATAAAAATAGGTACTCGTCTATATGGATGAGGGGGAAATTGAAGGAAGCAAGCCAAGCAGTTTTTGAAAACATTACAAGTCACTCTTACGATCGCCCTTGAACACGACACTTTGTCTTTGCATGAATTTTAATCCACTGAACCTCTTCACTGAACCAATCCTCTGAGTTTTCTTACTCCTTTGGGTCACCCTATGAAATTCACAGTATCCATTGCATCATCATGTTTAGGTCCATATCATGTTTCTGCTATTGTGCCTCAGCGTTCAAGGGAAGTTTCTTCCTCGAGATTCAACCATCACAAATTTCCTGTTTCAATACCTGTGTTAGTCCATGTTCATTTGATCCACCAATTTACATCTCTGTATCTGTTTCATGTTGTTGATGGGGGATACATCAAGGCCCTCCTTGGACGAGTCTGTTCCTGTCGACTTTAGTACATTATCTGGGAACTAGACTTAGAAACCAGTTAGTACCTTGGGACCTGCATGCCTCAATGGAAAGCCTCCTTGCTTCCGACAGTGGGTTTACATCATTGAATTCTGATCATATGATTTCATGGATGTTTGAATTAAGCTCATCTTTTCACATTCATTGGAATTTACTAGGGTACACTGGGAATCATTGACATCAATGGTGATTTCCCTCGCACTTGTTAATGGTTTACCTCATTGACCGGTAATCAAGTAGTTTCTACCATGTTCTACATCAGGACATCTATTCACATGGTTAGACTTGTACTACATAGGGATTGGTAAGAAGACCATGGGTTGAGTATTCACTCTGATATGTACTTTACCCAGGTTGCAACGAAGTTTCTCTTGAATATTGACACATATACTATCACATAGATCCACTTTGTATTGGTCTGTGACTATGTCTTGTCGTTTCATAGATCCAGAGTGTATTTTTCGTGGCTACAATTAGTTCATGTCATGGAAGTATAGATCCACATTGTATCTTTGGTGGATATACTCTTTGTTAATATAATTATAGATCCGCAGTGTATTTATGGCGGCCATACCTTGAAAGTATTTATCACTCAAGCATAGGTATGCCTGCCTTGGGTTTGAAACATGTCATAATATTTGTTTGATGGTTGTGTGTAGCTTCTTCTAGGTTCTTTGAGTCCATACCCTTGCTCGAAAAAGTCTACAAAGTACTTAAGTCATTAGTTTCTATATTTTGACTCCGCACTTTGGGGGGAAATCTGTTACACATCAAAATTACTCACTTCAATGATGATCCATTGTCGTCATTACTAGTTTCACAAGTGTCACATTTTTGGTCACAAGTGTCGCAAACATCATACTGCCATATTGCCTATGTCATGTCTCTAACAACATCATAAGGACACTTAAGACACCTTCAAAGACTTGTTTAAGAAGGAGAAATCATCTTATGAGGAGTAGAAATATTTTTCCATTGAGAAAACCACTTAAAAATTAAGTTTGAAGAGAAGCGCTCCCCTACCCATAGTCAAAGAGTGCTAGTGCTCCCTAGCCTTCTTTGGGGGAGCGTTGTGGCACTCTATGACCTCTTTTAGGAGAGCGCTAGGATTTTCTGAGAGAATTTTGGGCAGCACTCCCCTAACCACTGTCAGGGAGTGCCAACGCTCCCTACCCTTATTTGGGGGAGCATTGCAACTCTCTGTGTAGGCTTTTGGGGGAGCATTGGCCTGTTTGAGCAAATTTTGGGTTGTTGAGGAAAATCAAGGAAAAATCCCCTTCATCTTGGAAATCAGCTGGATTCAAATCTAAGGTCAAGGTTGGATCTTATGGAGGATCCACAACTGAAGGAAAAATATCCTCAACGTATCCAAAGAATATCTTAGGTGGTTGGGTCTCTCCAAGCTTATATAAGGAGGCCTTCTCATGGTGAAAAGGACATGGAAGTTTAGAGGCATCAAACTTATGATCTCATAAGGGAGATAACCAATAAATCATATCCATCATTTTGTGTGGATTATTTGAGCAAAGGGTTGGACAAGGAGAGCTTGGAGAAGTTGTTGCATCTACATCATGGTTGTAAGCAATTTTCTTTGTTTTCATTAATATACATATGTGCTTGGCCTGTTTCTTTCAAGGTTGTGTTTATTATACATGAACTTGTCTCTATTAGATAGATCTGGTTTCAAGCTAATATTAGTAGAATAGGAATCTTGTTCTGTCTTTGTTTTGATTGCAGGACTTATCGAGGATCTTGGGAATAAAAGCTCAACTCAAACTGTGCGAGGATGAACATCATTAAAAAGGTACTCCTTTCTTCCTCTTCTCTATACATTAGTTTATCTATATTTAAAAGGATTTTAGTGAGCAACGTTAGAACCCTTTCTTTCTTGGTCTTAGGAGTCTAGAGCCCAAGAGGGAATCCACTTTTCCACAGGGGGATTCTCCTATAACAACCACGAAAAACAATTTGGTATATTTTCACATGGATCTACAGTGTAATTCAAATTGGCATCCATTTGTGCAAAGTTAGTACAGACTGTAATATTCTCATGAGAAACTAGTTCTTCCGACTGAGTCTCCATTACTCCACTTCTGGGTATTATAATGTATTTCATCCATCATAGATGCTCGTCTGACCTCACACATTAGGGGGCATTTGTTATATACCTCACCCTATGCAAATTTTCTCAGAAGGCCTTTTTCCATTTCCCTATGTAGACTTAAAGTCCCTTTTCACAAATTCCAAAGATAAACATAATATTTTTCCACATATATGTGCCCTAACTATTATACAACATGTGTATATGTAGGTTGCACCATTACAACTCGCGTTTTGGGCCCAAAATTAAAAAATACGGTCGGGTTCCATGCCATGTCATGTCACGGGGATCCATGATCATTGACCTTCCATATATTGGAAACGTTCAGACTCATCCCTTCAGTTCCATTTGAAGATATAAATGGACCATATCTAAGCTATGGAAAATGAGGAGAATAATTCAACTTTGAGAGAAAAGTTACGTTGGAGAAATTGTTCACTTCATATTGAGTTTGCATCTCTTTTTCCTTTTAAGTATAAACACATTGTTCATCCAGAAATCTCTTACCTACTTGATTGAGAAACACATTGTCTCTCTTATATGACCTTTCCTTTGGTGGAGGATTTAAGTGGTGGAGGCCCGGTTGGAAGAGACTTAGTTTCTCAGTTTTGAACCATGTCGACGAAATTTTGTAATTCATTCACTTATGCTAATTACATTTTAATAGAAATACTATTTTCTCTTCTAATTAATGTCTTGCAAATATTTGAATTCTTATTCCATGGGAATATTTGTTATGAATATTGATGGACTATGTTATCGAATGTGCTAACTTTATATATTATCACCATATCCTTGCATTTCTTGTTGTTGAGGACAAGTTGTAGGTGTATCGCTTTGAGTCAAGTGCTCAACGATGGAATTCATCGAATGTCTAGACGAGGTAGGATCCTTCTCTTGTCTTGTTAGAATATTTTTTTATATAGCATACGTGGGATTATAGTTGATTTCTGCAGTCATTTTTGTCTGTTTTGGTTTACCCCATTCCATAAAGAGATTTTCCTTGTAAAAGAAACATCCGATGATCATGCCTGCATATGGTGGCCTACCGAACCCCAGTTTTTCCCTTCATCAATACCCTAGGATGGATAATTGACCACACAGATGCGATGAAATGTATAGTCAGTAATGAAAATGGTGAATTTGTTGATCTTTTTCTTCCAATAGAGGTCCAAAAATACTGCAAGCTCAGAAACCTAGAAGGAAAGAATAAATATAGAGTTTGTGGTCAAATTTTATGAGTTACATCACACTAGTATATTAATGTCTTCATGGTGAACAACGACTAGTACAACGTGATAAACCTTAGAGAGACATATATTTATCTAATGGATTTGATCTTCCAATTATATGGGGAAAAATATTGCTCCAAGTTTTTGGAAGCATGGATGCCCCTGGCATATACTGTGGAAATATCCCAGAGCAACTTCAATTGGGGATCCCATAATTTCCAAATAGTTAATCAGTAACATCTTGTAGGCCCATAAACCAAAGGATGGAGAAATGCCATCTTTTCACATGGCGTCATGCCTATTGGACGTGATCTACACAAGGAACATTTTTGCAGTAATAAAGTTGAGCTGGCATGTTGTTGAGTTACCCATGCATGTTTATTTCATCATTCTATGGGAGAAAAGGTAAAAAAGATTTTATGTTGTGGTATGCGATGAGTTCATAGCCTAAGTACATTTCATTATATTCAGAAAAGAATGCCCAAGGATTACAACGATAGCCAAAAATATGGTTTCAAAAGTAGGCCACAACTATTTTGAAGAAACTAACACTTATATCTGAGTGTTCAGGGCTAATGGTGTGCCACAATTACTCCCCATTCATGTCCTGGACTAGCTCAATGTGGGAGAAATTTGTTACGAAACCATTCTGCAAGGCTATAATTGCACTTTGGTGAAGGACAAAAAGATAGTTTTCAGACCCTATGGATTTCATATAGGGTTTTACATGGTAAAAGACACTGCACATGCAAAACAAGAGGGCTTGAGCCAGCTTGAGTATCAATTCCCCATAGACCGATTTCAAAAGCATGATCCAAAATTCTTGGTACTTCAGCACACGTTGCATGTGTCATCATGTTCGTCATATTCTCATGATAGCTTCAAAGATGATATTTTCAGAGAGTGCGCTTAGAACTGGGAGGAAGTGCTCTATAGGAGGGCCAACATGAATATGACCAGGTTAAAAGCAATGACTATGGATGAGCATGTTAAAATGATATAACATACAACTCAAGAAGCCCTCAAGGTAAGATAAGAAAACAGAGCAGTAGAAGCAGCAGAGGCACGAAGGAGGGGAATGTTGTTGCTGGAAGAAGCCCAGAGAGTTATACAAAGGTTATAATAATATCCCCCACTTAATCCTTTGATATAACCCTTGATTATTACCCTAGACGACACAAGAAATCATGGAGAAGAGCTAAATGGCTCAAAGACAATTCCACCAGAGGATACCACCGACCAACAAAACCCCAACTCCATGTCACTAGAGGTCAGATCACCGGTGATTAATATATCTCAGTGGAGGATAGAAAGAGCATCAAGTGGGACAAGTGTGCCTACTTCCCTCATAGAATTAATTACCATATATGACAATGAGGAAAGTTCAGAGGTTTCGTGCATAACCTCGGTACTAATCAAAGAAGAGGAAGAACCAGGGGAAACGTTTTCTCCAACTTCTTATGTTTTGATCTCGAAACCATAGTAAGGTGACCATGAGGCTAGGGGAAATATGGACACTGATTTCCTCAATCAATTGGGAACACAACCTCAGAATGACAGCTTCAAAGATGGCTTGGGTACTAGTGAACAAGAAAGAGAAGTGGAGAAACCAGAAATCGACACCTCAATGACTAAATTACCAGCTAATATCGATTCTTCACGTATCTCCCCAGCTAGGAAAAATACTCCACCAACTGATGAGAACCAAAAAGAGGCCAAGTAACCAAAGCATACATAAACCTCCCCTATTAAGGAATCACAAGAACTAGTCATAAAACATCTCTATATGGCAGGAAGCCTAGGAAACACTTTGACCTGGGGAGATCAGCATATTCATGAACCAATAGATGATATCGTCGACATATAGGTGATCTCTTATGATAGAAAAAAGAAATTTACGATGAGAAGAACAACCATGAAAGGAGTCTCACGCTCGAGAGAACACTTCTCATCAACACATAAGAGATGTTGCTCGACACAGAAAATGCTAAGATGATTGAGATAATCGGAGCAGGTATGGCCATAACCGATTCCACACTAGACATAGGAAAAAGGGATGAAAAGGTATTATCCACCATGAAGAAAGAGCTAGACCATCTGTGCCATCAAGCAAAGTATTACCAGAATTAAACACAATTAGTATTAGTCCTGAAGAGTGAGTTCTGAGAAACATATGCGTAGTTCACAAAAAAAAGACATCTCTTCACTACTTGCATAGCCTATTTTCAAAATGATACCCTCATGGGGATGAAAACCTATAAAGACGTGTCGTGATGGTATGAAAAGGCACATCAAGCCTTGGAGTGGATCGACTACATTAGGGAAGTACAGAGAGGTCGTGACATAGAAGAACATGGAATCTGAGTGTTGATGGATAGTAGCATCTCTCGAATCAGGAAGGTAGATGAATACTAGGTAAGTATGGTCTAGGAACCTCAGTGGAAGATACAGGAAATATGGGGAGAGTGTGATAAAATTTGGGAGAAAATCAATCAGGAGATGAAAAACATTGACCTACCAGAGTTTGGTCCACTGGAGAATTTTGTTGATTTTCATGACATAGTCAAATGACATACCCTAAAAAGAGCACATTAATATCTAAACAACTGGGTTTACTGGGTTTTAGGATAACCTCTATACCCTAGCATGCAGACAAATAATATCTAAACAACTTCAAAATATAATTAATACCATTTTTTATTAGTGGACCTTCAAAATTGTATGAGATAACAGTTACAAAAAAGAAACATACATGCGACAAGAATCTAGTGAAAGAAAAGTAATTTCCAATGCTTTGTTATCGATCAAAGGTTAAAACAATTGATTTCTAGTCATCAATTAGAATAAAAGAATTGTTACAAAATTATAAGATAACTTTAAATATAGGTACAATAACTCTTACTCAACAAAGCAAAAAATGTTGAATCCAAAGACATAGATAATCCTCCTTGTTCTAAACACATTCACGTCTTAAATGATAGAAGCATCTTTGGTTCTAAACAAAACTTCTTAATTAAAATGAAGGAACCATCTTAATTCACTAATTCATCAAGAGTGAGGAACTCGAAAAATGAAGGACTGAAAAGAATGATGAACCATGAGTGAGTGAGCAAGTGAACCCCCAAACAAACCAAATATGGGTTTATATAATTACTTGGAAATCAAGAACCACATGGCCTCCCCAAAGAAGTTGATGTAACTTGTTTTCTCCATAAAATCAATTATGGGTAAATAAAATATAAAATAAATACTTAGCCCCTCAAGCCCCCCTCTCTCATGGAATCATAGCCCCCTATCTCTTTTGTCTTTGTTTGTCATGTAGCCAATGATGTATTTTATTAAAATATATAGTTGTATTGTTGGCATGTTTTACATGCAGCGTATGCTTGTCATTGATGTCAAGTACAACAATGATTATGGCTTGAGTAAAGGTACAATGTGCCAGACGGGCACTGGAAGTATTTTGGGGAGACGCAGCAGAGAAAGCTCGTGAAGACTAGAAGAGATAGTGCAGAGGTGCACGCAGAGTGAAAGAGTGTGCTTGTTCATTTGATGGCAAACAGGCAGACAAGGAAGATCAGCATCGATGATGGCATGGAAAGATCAGAAGCGTAAACTCCATTTCAGAGCTTTAGATACCAGGAGTTGGAGGAGTCAAGAGTCCCGAAGTTGAAAAATGCGAAACGCCAAAATCCCAAAACAGGGACATCAATAAAGAATCCATTTCAGAGTTTCACAGACCAGGAAATCAAAGGTTTCAGATACCAAGAGTTGGAGGAGTCAATATTCGAGACTCTTCATCACAAGAGTCCCGAAGTTGTGAAATGCTCAAACGCCAAAATCCCTAAACAGGAACATCAACAACGACTCCATTTCAGAGTTTCAAAGACCAGGAGTTGGAAGTGTCGAAACACTTCACCACAGGAATGTCGAAATGTCGGAATGCTGAAATGCGAAAAACACCTTTTGGTGCAAGTTTGAGATACCGGGAGTTGGAAGTGTCGAAACACTTCACTACAGGAATGCTGAAATGTTGGAATGCCGAAATGCGAAAAACACCTTTTGGTGCAGGTTTCGGATACCAGGAGTTGGAGTGTCAAAACACTTCACCACAGGAATACCAAAATGTCGAAATGTCGAAATGCGAAAAACACCTTTTGGTGCAGGTTTCAGATACCGGGAGTTGGAGTGTCGAGATACTTCTCCACGGGAATGTTGAAATGTAGGAATTTTGAAATGCGAAATCGCCAAAGCACTTTATGAATAAATGCTTGGTCACAACTGTGGGCATGTGAAGGAAGGAGCTTGCAAGTTGCAAGGATCCATTTCGTGATCGGGAGTTGGAAGATTCAGAGTGACTCACAACAAATTTGCGAAACGTGAAATGGCAAAATGCAATTTCGAATAAGGCTGTGGTCACAGCCAGTGGTCGCATCTACAGAATATGGAGGAAGGAGCTAGTGCAACCAAGCTCTAATCGTGACTTGGAGAGTCGAGATTCCTCGCAACAGGAATTCACGACATGCGAAATGTTGAAATGTCAAAATGCGAAAACACCTTTTGGTGTAGGCTATGGTCACCGCCTGAGGCCACATGTGAAAGGAAAGGTGAAAGGTGCCAAAGGCACAAGGCTCAATAGGTTCATAGTGTAACTACTAGAAACGAATGATGGTTTCTATCAGAGGACTCGAAGAGACTTCAAGGTGATCGCCAGAGAAGATAAGAGTCTTGAGGCATCTTCCAGTGGAATGAAGACTATTGATAGAGGCTATTGACAGATGTAAGATTGTTGGAGCCTAGAACTGCAACGGAGGGAATGATCTCGACTGTGACAGAGAAGAAAAAGAGTCTCGACTACTGGAGAGGCTAAGGAATCTTAGCATAACACCCAGTGATGATGAACGCATGCGTATAACCGCCAAAAAAGCTAAGGAATTGCCATGATGATCAGGAAGAGGACTCAACACGAGGAGAACATGTAGAACAGAGAGAGTGTGTTGACGCTCAAGGGAGTGAAGTGGTGTTTATGTGGAGTGGCAGTGTCCAACCGGATGTCATGAACCATGGCATGGTGAAGAGCATGTAGAGGCATTGTGCATGGAGGAAAAAGAAGGTGCACAGACATCATAAATATGCAGAACAGAGAACAGATGGGGGCTATTGTTGAGAGTGATTCAGGCGTATAGAAGGAGGCAGTGTGCAACAAATGAGATACATAGAAGAGGAATGGTGCATTGAATGGACATGGCGCACAGATCATAAAAGGCAGAAGAACAGAAAGTGCAAGGCATGTGTGCAGGAAGACAGTGAGGTAGATAGAGCAGGGTAGTGTAGCAGAATAGTGATGAGACTGGTAAGTCATTGATGAACATTATATCACTATAATAAGTTTCAGTAGCAAAGATTGATATTTCAGGGTGGTAGGGAGGTGCTAGGGAGGACTGTTGTCCTCAGAGGTTCAAGTGGGTGCTTGAACACAGGGATTTGTAGCTTCCATATGGTTGCAGCCAGAGAAACTAGGGAGGCAGGGTGGTGCAAGGGAGAACTGTTGTTCTCTGTTATACAGGTTGGTGCCTGTGTGACTAGAAGTTGGTTCTTCCATCTAGTTGGTGTTGGAACACTTAGGGAGTTGGTTCTTCCTTCTAGTGGGTGCTAGAGAAACCAAGGAGTTGGTGCTTCCTTCTAGTGGGTGCTAGAGAAACCAGGGAGTTGGTGCTTCCTTCCAGTAGGTGTTAGAGAAAATAGAAAGTTCGTGCTCTCAACAAGTTGCATCTTGCAAAACAGAGGTTGTATCCTCACAATGAGTTGGATCTCATATGTATGATAATGTACAGAATGTAAAGATTACTTATCATACCAAGAAGAAGAGGGTTTTACCCTTTATGGGTTTCCTCAGGAAATATCTGTCTCTGTATATTTCATATGTGTGATTGATGTTGAATGTTCTATTGCTTACTTCCCTACATTATTGTGATTGTCATTGAGTGCTCTGTAAAGTGTTTAAAATAAGCATAGTTGTTTAAGAACAGTAACAACTGATTCACAACCCCCCCCCTCTCAGTTGTCCAACATGTATTACATTTCCTAGGCACTCTATCCCCTTTTCAACTTCACTGGCTCACCAACCTAAGTCACAATTACATAATGCATTATAGTTCATAAGGGTTAGAACCACAATGTTACAAAACCAAAATAGTTTTGGTTCATTGATAAATATAGTAGAATGCTACAAATTCCACTACTGTTGACATATAGCTTGTGATTTTAGAAGCATGATGGATACCTCTATGAAATAGAACACCGATATCCGATATAATAATATTTTGGGAAAAAAACAAGAACAAGTAAAAGAGGAACAAATGTATGAAGGAAACCCAAAAGTCATACTCTCAAGATTTGTAGTGGTACAATATCATGATAAATCAATAAGAAAAAAAGAATATGTCAAATACATAAAGGTTTTGAGAAGAAATGAAAAACAAGAAGAACAAGTGAATGAAAACAAGGTCCCATAGATCATACCCACAAGAATTGCAACAACGCAAAATCATGATGAATTGAGAGGAAAAGAGAAATATGCCATATTTCAAGAAGAGGGTGAAAAGGAAAAAAATGAAGAGGAAGGTTACTCCGCATCAGAGCGGATATTTTTCTGAGCCAAATGGCTTGGAGACTCCAAGGTAATATGAATATTGAGCAGGGGGATTCTATGCAATAGTTTTTATAGTTCAAAATTCCATCCTTCAGACAGGATGAAGTCTTCATAATAGTGAAGTGATAGATGGGTCATCATTATGGAAAGTTGTGTAGCAGAGTCTTGAACAATATGGGTCACATGGACAAGGATGGATTCATAAGAAACTTGGTCGGATTGGATAGATATATGTCAATGGATGAGTGAATGAGTTCAATATAGATTGGTTTAGAGACTAACTCAGAGATAGTTGGATGTTTTTTTTATTTGAATGCTCAAACTTTGAATGATTTTATGTATGTCAGTGATTTAAAAGAGGAAGAAAAAATGAAAAAATCTCCAAAAGGAATAAGGTACATGAAGACCTACATTTGATATAAATGACATCTTATAGAGAATTCATGTGGAGAGAAAGAATAGAGGCATGAAGATAGAGGGAGAAACCCCAAGGAAGAAACCCTTTTCCATTGATGTCAAAGGGGGAGATATAGAAACATAGATGAGGAGAGATGGTCACAAGGGCGACATGAGCATGGTGTTTCCATGTCTAAGTGTTTCCATCAATGTTGGTGTTTCCATCAATGAATAAGTGGGATATTGTTGGTCATTTGGTTTGGACAGTTGGTTTTCATTGGTGTCAACCCTTGGAGAGTGATCTTATATATTGATGTCAAACCTTGGAGAAGTTTGGAAGCCCAAGAGATGTGGATGATATTTTTTTACAGTTGGTTTTCATGTTAGAGGTCTACCATTCATATAGTTATCAATGTTTCATCGAAACCTAGACAAGATATCTAGCTAAAGAAGGTACAAAAAAATCTTATCAAGAAAGGAAGAGGGATTCAATATGGAGGAATGAGAGAATATGTTCACACTACTCCAATGAGTTAATCAATGAAGGAATGATTGATACATATATGATGATCAATATGATACAATGAATGAGTGGAATACACTCATATATAGGAAAGAACATGCATAATAGCATAATAGTGATGATATGAAATAGAAAGTTTAAAATAGAACTAATCAGTTAACTCCCACAGAACTAGTGTGCCAAAAATAGAAATTTCTCCAACACCCCCCTGAACATCACTATGGAATAAAAATGAGTCCCGACTACTAGGCCTTATTAGGTACTTATGTACAATGAAACTAATGAAAATTGAATAAAAATGAGGAAAGAGGGGAAACCACTTTGGAACAAAATCCCCCCTCAAAATACAATGCATCAAAAGAAGAAAATGTAGCTACTAGGCAACTGTGTTCTTCACTACAAGACGATCCCACGAATTCTGAAACGTTTGCTCACTAAAAAATTTCATGAATATGTAGAAATATTTATGGATCTGATGAAGTCCTTTGGCAACATGTCTAGCTTTGTACCTCTAGATCTCATGGACCCATCTTCACTTGAAAATATTCCTTTCTAGTGGAAGTAGAACCAGACTGCAAGTTTGATTCTCTAGGAGTGATTCATACTCCTTCTGCATGGATTCTATCCATAATTGATTTCCAATATCCTCACTGTAGGTCCATGGATCATAATATTGAACCATATATCAATGCATGGGCATCGTTGGTTTAGAAGCTGAAGGTATATGAGAAGTATCCTCATGTTGAATTTGAGTCCTCGAATCCAATGGATTCCCTACAAGAAAACATGATTCCTAAAGTGTGAATTGTGTCATCTTGGGCATCTGTTGAAGCTTTGGTGCTAGATTCTTATTTGGATGTACTACCTGCTTATTTCCATGTACATAATTTGATTGTATGGAATCATCTCTGATGTATGAAATTGATGGAAGTGCAAGGGTATATGCATGTTGCACTAGAGGTGCATGAAAAGTACTATGCTTATGTCTAAGTAAAAAAGAGGATTCATCTTTAGAAAACTTAGTGAATTTATACAACCTTGACTTCTAATCCACCTCACCAATTGCAATGATGGAATTTTCATGCATGTCAATTATTGAAACTGAATTTGATGTAAATTCAACCTTTTTACCTTTATGAGTGATCTTATAAACTGAGAGAAGATTCATAGAAATATTTGGAACATGTAAACCATTCTCTCTCCTTCTACTTCCATTGGAGTATCATCCCCCATGAGAATAGGGGGTTGTGAGCATGGACGCAAGGAAGTAAAAACTTCATTTTTTGCTGCAATATGATGTGATGCACCAGAATCTATATTCCATGAATTAGATGAGTAATTGATGTCAAAAAGAGAATGATGATTACCTTTCTTAGGAGCAAGATATTATTGCTTCTACTTCTTGACTCCTTCTAGAATGGAATTTTCTAGGTTGTTTTGTTGAAGTACCTGTGACATAAGAATGATATGTTTCTTTGTGCATATGGATTCTTCATGATTTGGTTTATTGTATTAAGTTCACTACTTTCCATTCTTCTTATTCTTGGAATATAAGGAGTCTTTGAAACCTGAAGAGTTGTTGAATGGTTTGGAATATCCCTCCTCCTCATTTTGTTTCTCCTTTCTGATCTATTTGGATGATCCTTTTACATCATGCATGGTGAGTGCATGTGCTTTGGGATACTTGATCAGGACCATATGAATGATTTTTTCCTACTCATGTGTGAGAGAATCAATGAATTGATCCATGGTAGGCATATTCCAATTTGTTCCCATGAGATACCTTCCAGAATGGAAAGTGGAAACATAGACAATATATTATGGTCCTAGCTTGGCCAATATTGTTAGAATAAGTTGGTACACTTTCTTAGAATTATCAATACCACAAGATTCTAAGCTCAATATCAAATATTTAAACTTAGTAAAGAAATCTTTTATATTATCAAAACTTTTAGGATCCAAAGTATTCAACTCTACCTCAAGCATATGACCTCTCATCTCATCCTGCTTTCCAAACATACTCTCCAAGGTGGTCCAGATCATGTTTAGAGTCTTTCATGCGGCAACATGAAACCATAAATCAGATGAAATCAATTCAATAAGAATTCCTATGGCCTCATCCTTTAGGTTTTCCCATCTCACCTTCTTAGTTGCTAATGTAGGTTATGTTTCTATCCCCATCGTCAAATTGTACAATCCTTTCCTTTTGATCTGGTATTCAACCTTGGGATTCCAATCAAAATAATTGTATGGTGTGAGGATTACCACCAAGTTTGACTGTAGAATAGGTTCCATATCCATCCCTTCCACTATTAATGAGAACCCTTAAAATTTACCCTCAATCTATAAGTGAAAGACTAAGAAATCACCGCAGAAAGGACACTTTAAGTAGAAAATTTGTATCAGTTTCAGGAGGCAATATTACAAATTCCTTTCTGAGAAAATGGTAGGAAATTTCACCAAATGGTTGAAAAACCACTTGCAATATGGGTCGATTTACTTATTAGCCACCCTATTTCCTCAAAAAGCTAATGTTTTGGGAGATATAATTGCAAAAAAAAATGGTCTTTTTAGAGGCGGTCACACCTTTCCTTAAGAGACAGAGCAACCGGTGTATTCTAGTCTCCTTTTTTTTGTTCTATGTTCTCCCATTTCCATTTTATTTTGAGAAACCCTGGTTTCCCTTTTCTAGTGTCTAGGTTTCAATGGTCGCTCCTTTCAACAGGGATCAGATGTGATTGTGTCTATTACATGAATTTTCTCACCGAAACTCGGATTTCCTTATTCTCTAGCTTGTATGGCTTGCTCCAAGTAGAGTATCTCTGATACCATGTCAATGTTTCATCGAAACCTACACAATTGATCTAGATAAAGCAAGTACAAACAAATATTATCAATAAAGGAAGATAGATTCAATATGGAAGAATGAGAAAATATATTCACACTACTCCAATGAGATGACCAATGAATGAATGATTGGTACATAGATGACGATCAATATGATACAATAAATGAGTGGAATACATGCATATATAGGAAAGAGAATGCATAATATCATAATTCATGCATACATCATATCATAATAATGATGATCTAAAATAGAAAGTCTAAAATGGAACTAGTCAATTAACTCCCACTGAAATAATGTGCCGAAAATAGAAATTTCTCCAACAATAGACACATTGTTAAGGTTTGGTGCATGGTTGATGCATGGTACATGTTTGGTACATGGTATGGTATAGGGAAATATATATCGTGGTATGTTGGTGACTTCAGTACATGCATGGTAGAGGCATGTGTTGGTGATGGTGGACATTTGGTTGAGAGGTTCCATTGGTATATGATCCATGTGAGAGGATTCAATGACAGTTTGGTCATGGAACCTAGTATCACTCTGTAATTTTCCCAAGGATGTGGAGGCATTCACAAAGGCAACATCAAAACCACTTAGAGTCTTGGATATATCCCTATAGAAATGGAGTCACAATATGAGATTTAATAAAAACCAAATCCTACAGACAACCTTACAAGGCAAGGTAGGAAAATCACTAGATTCTTCATAAGATTGAGGTATGGTAGAGGGGGGAAATGTTAAGAATTCAAATTAAAGACAAAGCAGTAGAGAATTATGCGTTTAACTTTCAGTGGAAGAACATTGACATTGTTTTAAAATGGGAACATGGTGTTTTTACACAAATCATGATCTTAAATCTCTTTAAAACAATATACAAGAGAAAAATATATGAAAACAAAGGAAAAAAAATCACAATGAGAAAAACTTCACCAATGGATTTGACACAAGAATCCTGTAACTGCTGCGACTGTATTATTAAATTGATGAAAAATACAGGAAGCTCTGTGAGCTCTTATACAAATCAAATCATGGTCCTTGACTCCCCTCCTGCACATTTGATTCATTACAATATATAAAAAAGACTCTCCTCAGGCTCAGGAGGTCGAATTCAACCACCTCAGCCAAAAATAGGAATAAAAATCCCTAAAAATCATGAACTGTCCGCCATGAAAGACGGGCCGAATTTCTGCAAAAAAGGTGTCCACATAGACATTTGTTTCTCTTTAATGCTGACACTTGGGAAAAAAATGAAGGACATTATTGTATATGAGTATGTTTCAGACCCAAACCTCTTTTGGTTTCTCCAAATTCGCCTCCATCTCACCGAAACAACTCCCACAAAATCAGGCTGAAATAGAAAGAACCAGAAATCCGAACAATGAGGTTGAAAGATAGATTTGATTCTCCCATATGGTGGAACTTGTGAAAAAAATAAGAGATATTTTTGTTCTTCATCCCATTATGGAGAAAAAACTCCGTTGGTTTTCCAAAATTCGTTTTCGTTTTCTTAGAATCCTTCCCGGAAAAAAACCGGTCAAAATGGAAAAAATGGTGGTTTTGAGTTTTTGGGGAAGGATGGTTTTGAGTTTTTTGGGGAAAGGTGGTATTTCGGACCCCCCCCCACCCCCCAGGTGGTAATTGGTATTGGGAAGGGGGTACAAAATCACCTTGAGGTGACAAGTGTCCCTACCAATACCACTTATCGGACCCCCCGCCATCCATTAAAGTTCGAAAAGCAGGGGGGGTCCGGAATTCTTTATGTTCGTGGATTAAATTTTGGGGATGTGTGAAGGTAAAGTTATGGGAGGGAAAATGATGTAACTTTTATTTTATTGTTTTTGTTTTTTATTTAATTTTTTTATTATTTGTTTCTTTTTAAGTGTTTTTCTTTTCCTTTTTGTTTTTATTTTTATTTTTATTTTGTTTTAATGTTTTATTACGTGTTTTAGTTATGTTTTATTTTTAATTTGTTATTTGTTTTTTAATTATTTTTTTTATGTTTATTTTGTTTTTGTTTATTTGGTTTATGTTTTATTATATTATATGTTTACTTTACTTTTGTTTTGATATATATTTTTATACTTTGTTTTATATATTTTAATATTGTTTTATTTTTTGTGTGGTTTAATTTAGTTTTTATTTGTGTTTTAATTTAATTTTTTATATATGTTTTTAATTTTAATGTTTAATTAGTATTTTTATTAACTAACGTAAGTACTAAATAACTTAATTATTAATTAATTAATTAATTAATTATTAATTAGTCTAACCTATTCTAACTATACTAAACTCATTTCTAACATTATTAACCAATTGATTTTTCTTTTAACCTAAGTTTGTTTATTCGTGTAGGGATGAGTGATGGATGTGATGAGTTGAAGGATGAGGAAATGAAGGGAAAAATAACATGACGAAGGATCGGGCAGGGAGATGAAGGATCAGGTGAAACAGATGGAGGGGAAAATTGATACAACTGAGAGACCAACAAACCAAGAACTTTATCATGAGACCCACAAATGATATCTGAATCATCAGATCTCCTATAATTATAGGACCCTATCATAACCTACAGTGGATTGAGGAATAAAGATCAATACACTTGCAAGTAAGAATATCATAGATAGATATTATGCGTCATGCCATTTCTTGTGATATATGGCACGCCACGTAGTTTCTCACGGTTTAAGAGATATGGTTCTGTGAAGTTGGAGGACCCTCAAGAATATTCTAGAAGCCTCTAAAAGGTCATCAAGAAGCTTGACCAGTGAAAGTGGTTGCGAAAATATTAATTAATTCTTGAAAGATTAATTATTTCAAAGATTAATTAATTATTGCAAGGATAATTAATTATGGAAGGGATAATCATTTTTTGCAGGGACAATTAATTATTGCACGCCATTATCTAAAAAGAGGAGTCCAAGTTTAGATGTTGGAAGATTGGTTGTCATTGATGTCAACTCTTAAATAAAGTTTCATGTCGAATTAAAGTGGCAATAAACAAAAGATAATTAATTATTGCAGAGATAATTATTTATTGTAGGGATAATTAATTATTGGAGGGATAATTAATTATTGCATGTGAGTTGCATGCCATCATGAGTTGCATGGAAGTTTCATGTCATTAAGAAAATTCTCTTTATAACATAGAAAAGAGTCCATTTCAAATCACTTATGTGTATTCACTTATAATAATACATGTTGGAGGAAGAGAAGTACAGGTGAAGTAAAGAAGGCCAGAAATCCAAGGGAGGATGAAGTTTTTCTAAGGATGTTATTTACAAGTCATCGCACCATTTTCGCTATAACTGTTTTTATAGAATGATTTCTGATAGAAAAAATTGGAGGCTATTGAGAAGACATATCAAGGTACTTGTGGTAGAAAATTTATCTTATGGGTCGTTCTACTTTTGGAGATACACTATGTGGAAGATAGATATTTTTACTGGTCCTGAAACTAGTTTTAAACAGGTGTTTTGGGCTAAACAGTCATAAATTATTCATAGAGCATCAAAATTATGTGATAACAATTGCAATAGAAATATTGCAGTTCATAGTTTTTTGTGTGATATTTCAAAAATACGATATCAAATATTGAGCATGTGGCATGTCATACAAGTTCGATCTCTAGAATAGGTCAGAATTCAACAAGGTCAGACATTTTCTCTATAACTCCTTTTAAGGAATGATTCAAGGAGTGAAACTTCGAGGAATTGTAGAAGACATACTAAATAAGGTTGGGTACAATTTTCGAACCTTTATTCATTACAAGTGCATAGGTATTATTGTTAAAAGTTAGGGTTTATAGCTAATCCAAAACTAGTCTCGTGAGAATGAGGTAAAGGTTGATGAAGATGTTATTCTATTGTTGGTGAATTTAAGGAAGGTATGCAGGTCTGTGATCACATACACTAGGTCAGATACAAGATCAAAGTTTTTTATGAGAGGTTTACAGTGACAGGTTGTGGTGAGAGGTTGACAGTGACAATGATGGTATATCGGTCTAGTGAAAGGGACATTGACATGTTGATGTGGTAGTGACATATTGGTCTACATTTATATTTTAGGGTGGTTGGATGGGGCAAGGAAAGGGGGTTGTATCCTACTTCCAGTTGGAGCTTAAAAATTAGGGAGTTGGAACTTCCTTTAGGTTGTAGCTTGTAAACAAGGGGTTGGATCCTCCTTCCAGTTGTAGCTGGAAAAATAGGAAGTTTATGCTTCCAATGAATGTACTATTTGACAAATAAGAAAATAATTATGTGGTTTTCTCCTACATTGGGTTTCCACGTAAAATTATGGTGTATCGTGTTTATGTGATTTTTATGGTGTTGATGATATTTTGAATTCTCATAATATTCATTGGAGGTTTTATATTGTGATTAAAATGACTAATTGTTCTCATAATGATTCACCCCCCTTATCAGTATTCCAACAATTAAATCCATCAACCATGTACCAAAACATGTACCATAGCATGCATCAACCATGTACCAAAACCTATACCATATCATGCATCAACCATGTACTAACATGTATCATAGCATGCATCAACCATGTACCAAAAATATTACCACATCATGCGTCAACCATGTACCAACATGGACCATATCATGCATCAACCATGTACCAAAATATGACATAAACCATGTACCATGAGATGTCCCTCAACCATATGTCATATCACTCATGATATGTCTCAATCATGCCATAAACCATGTATCATAGGATATTCCAAGATCAAGTATCATAACATCAATGATTTTCCTCAACCAAGTACCAAAAGATCAATGAGATGAATCCAACCATATACCTCAAGCATGTGCCAAAACTATGTACTAAAATATGTGTCTCAACCAGGTACCACACCTCAACCAAATACCAAAAGATATGCTAAAAACAATGTACCATGATATCACCAATATGTGTCTCAACATGTATCAAAATCAACAAGAAATGTACATCATACATGTGCCAAAGATATGCCTCAGACCATGCACCAAAGATGTTCCTCAAGCATGTGTTAATGCCTCAACAATATACCAAATACATTCCTCAATCATGCATCATAAAATCACCAATGTATAACCCTTAAAACATGCATATAAACATACTTCTAACTCAGTATCATACCTGGTGCATCATCATACTATGCTTAGACTACAACATCCTGGGACAAGCATCTCTCTCAAATTTCCCTCATCCTCGTTGGACAGAGGCCAATTATCTCGTAGGGCCTAGTGTGATGAGTGTCGTTAGACCTATAGGGGTGCCTCACGGGACACCAGTATCTTGATCCGCAAGGGTAAGCTAAATTAGGGTTTTCTCAGAAAAACCCTTCGTACACCTACAATCTTGAAACTTTCTCCTCCACATGCCTTTTCTGCCTTAGATTCTTCATCTCAAATTCACCAATATATCACTTGCTCACTTAGAATATATTCAATAAACTTGTGTTTGTTAATATCCTAATGAAAGGATCCTTGAGGTGTATTTATACCTTTTCAAAGTGACTTATTTCCATAACTTTAGGGCCAACCTATACTTTCTTGTTATAACTACTTTAACCCTTAATTAAGGACTTGTAGGTTCTTGTTGTAATGGTTTAGAGGATTCTTAACCATTATTTTGGATTTTCAACTTCATGAGGGAATATCTCCTTAACCATGAGGAACTACATGGCATACCACCTACCATTGGAAATGACATGATAAGGACTATCCATGTATGAGTGTTTTACATGCACTTTCACTGTCCTTCGTCCTCTTTTTCTTCAAACAAATTCGTTATTCATGACCACAACTATCGGGCTTCTCAACCACTTAACCATTGAGCCATGTTTTCAGGTCTTCTTGTATACTTCTTCAAAGTGTCTTCCCATGAGGGCCATTCTTAAGGCTATGCCATAAGGGGACCAGTTTGGAGACTTCTCCAAATACACACACCACTTCTATATTCTTCCAAAATTTCTTTGAAATTTCTTCTAGGATTGACCATGGTTGACATAAATTACAACCAACTATCCAACAATAACCCCCTTTGGCATTGATAGAAAAAATCATACTCTGATACTCATACTCCCTCTGTGACCATCACTCCTCATCTCTCTATTCTAAATTTTTTGTCCCCCTTTGACATCAATGGAAAAGGGTATCTCCCCTTGGGGTTTCTCCCCATATATTCATGATTTGTATATTTATCTTTCTCCCCCTTTGGCATCATGGGGAAAAGGGTAACCCCGCCTATTGGTATGTCTCCCCTTGTATTCATACTTCTGATCTTTCTTTTTGTATCTCTTTGTACTGAATATTTATCTCACATTGACTTCTCTCTACAATGTTTTGTAGATCAATGTGGGGATTATTTCACTTGCTTCCTTTACTCTATTCCATTACTTATTTCCCATTGGTTCTTCCTCTTGTAATTCACTTACATATATAAAAAGCATTCAAAGTTACTTGACTTCAAATCTTTATGGGTTGTTATGTTTACTGTTGTTGGATAGGTGTTTTGGATAATTTTTTATAAGTCTTGGGAATTGCACAAGAATAAATCAGGCAAAATTTTGGCTAAGGGGAATCACACACTCAAATTTGAAGTATGTTCAGGAGTCAACACACAAAAGGTGGAAAGTAGTTAGGATTTTGGGACATTTTTTCCACATTGTAATGGGCTTATCCCTAGTGTAAAACTATAAATTGTAATGGGTTCCTAGGTAAAAGTACTAGATTATGAATGAT
>SNQJ01S0018457.1:0-12967 GCA_010110895.2 Picea sitchensis | reverse complement strand
TTACCACATCATGCGTCAACCATGTACCAACATGGACCATATCATGCATCAACCATGTACCAAAATATGACATAAACCATGTACCATGAGATGTCCCTCAACCATATGTCATATCACTCATGATATGTCTCAATCATGCCATAAACCATGTATCATAGGATATTCCAAGATCAAGTATCATAACATCAATGATTTTCCTCAACCAAGTACCAAAAGATCAATGAGATGAATCCAACCATATACCTCAAGCATGTGCCAAAACTATGTACTAAAATATGTGTCTCAACCAGGTACCACACCTCAACCAAATACCAAAAGATATGCTAAAAACAATGTACCATGATATCACCAATATGTGTCTCAACATGTATCAAAATCAACAAGAAATGTACATCATACATGTGCCAAAGATATGCCTCAGACCATGCACCAAAGATGTTCCTCAAGCATGTGTTAATGCCTCAACAATATACCAAATACATTCCTCAATCATGCATCATAAAATCACCAATGTATAACCCTTAAAACATGCATATAAACATACTTCTAACTCAGTATCATACCTGGTGCATCATCATACTATGCTTAGACTACAACATCCTGGGACAAGCATCTCTCTCAAATTTCCCTCATCCTCGTTGGACAGAGGCCAATTATCTCGTAGGGCCTAGTGTGATGAGTGTCGTTAGACCTATAGGGGTGCCTCACGGGACACCAGTATCTTGATCCGCAAGGGTAAGCTAAATTAGGGTTTTCTCAGAAAAACCCTTCGTACACCTACAATCTTGAAACTTTCTCCTCCACATGCCTTTTCTGCCTTAGATTCTTCATCTCAAATTCACCAATATATCACTTGCTCACTTAGAATATATTCAATAAACTTGTGTTTGTTAATATCCTAATGAAAGGATCCTTGAGGTGTATTTATACCTTTTCAAAGTGACTTATTTCCATAACTTTAGGGCCAACCTATACTTTCTTGTTATAACTACTTTAACCCTTAATTAAGGACTTGTAGGTTCTTGTTGTAATGGTTTAGAGGATTCTTAACCATTATTTTGGATTTTCAACTTCATGAGGGAATATCTCCTTAACCATGAGGAACTACATGGCATACCACCTACCATTGGAAATGACATGATAAGGACTATCCATGTATGAGTGTTTTACATGCACTTTCACTGTCCTTCGTCCTCTTTTTCTTCAAACAAATTCGTTATTCATGACCACAACTATCGGGCTTCTCAACCACTTAACCATTGAGCCATGTTTTCAGGTCTTCTTGTATACTTCTTCAAAGTGTCTTCCCATGAGGGCCATTCTTAAGGCTATGCCATAAGGGGACCAGTTTGGAGACTTCTCCAAATACACACACCACTTCTATATTCTTCCAAAATTTCTTTGAAATTTCTTCTAGGATTGACCATGGTTGACATAAATTACAACCAACTATCCAACAATAACCCCCTTTGGCATTGATAGAAAAAATCATACTCTGATACTCATACTCCCTCTGTGACCATCACTCCTCATCTCTCTATTCTAAATTTTTTGTCCCCCTTTGACATCAATGGAAAAGGGTATCTCCCCTTGGGGTTTCTCCCCATATATTCATGATTTGTATATTTATCTTTCTCCCCCTTTGGCATCATGGGGAAAAGGGTAACCCCGCCTATTGGTATGTCTCCCCTTGTATTCATACTTCTGATCTTTCTTTTTGTATCTCTTTGTACTGAATATTTATCTCACATTGACTTCTCTCTACAATGTTTTGTAGATCAATGTGGGGATTATTTCACTTGCTTCCTTTACTCTATTCCATTACTTATTTCCCATTGGTTCTTCCTCTTGTAATTCACTTACATATATAAAAAGCATTCAAAGTTACTTGACTTCAAATCTTTATGGGTTGTTATGTTTACTGTTGTTGGATAGGTGTTTTGGATAATTTTTTATAAGTCTTGGGAATTGCACAAGAATAAATCAGGCAAAATTTTGGCTAAGGGGAATCACACACTCAAATTTGAAGTATGTTCAGGAGTCAACACACAAAAGGTGGAAAGTAGTTAGGATTTTGGGACATTTTTTCCACATTGTAATGGGCTTATCCCTAGTGTAAAACTATAAATTGTAATGGGTTCCTAGGTAAAAGTACTAGATTATGAATGATGAGTGAGCTCAAATTTTGGTGAGTCTGTCCTTGGATAAGTATTAAGGAATATTTTTAATGTATGACTATGGAGTGAGGATCGCACTACAGTAGAATGGATAGGCAGGTTTTAGTAATGGTTACTGCTACATATTTTTGTAAGTGTAGTGTGCATCTGTAAGAAAACTATACATAACGAATATAAGAATCCAACCATTGTGGACATAACTGAGATTAGGGTGAACCACATTAAAACTTATGTCTTGAAGTGGTGTTGTGTGTGCGATATGGATAGCGTAGAACTTTTTAATGTTTTAGTATTATAAATATGTTACTGATAGTACGTAGTGATGATGAAATCTTAGTAATCTAAATATGTTATTCATATATGTTGTTATAATGTTGCACAATGAAGTAATTGGTAAATGAATGAATGTCAAGTACATTAATGTCACACACAGGGAATGTTGCATGATAAGTAATTTTTAAGTGATGAAAAAGGAGCACATAGTAAGACCATGTTGAATTCCTCACTTCTCCTCGTCATTGCAAAATATTGGTTCCTTCATCCCCTCTATATGCCTCGAGTGAGAGTTCACTTGCTTACAGGTGATTCCCAAAGGGATGGTATCTAAGGGTTTTTTTGGTGTATTGATGATTAACCCCTGGTCCTCCCATTGTGTGCCAACAAATGTTTTCATTGCATGAGGGATACTTGTGGCTCGACAAGAAAGTTTCCATATATATAGACTTGATTGTGTGCATTATTGGTCTACCATCTCAAGGGGAGGACCCGTCATTGTCTTTATTCGACAAGAAGAATGAAAAGAATCTATTTGAGAACATGAAGGAGAAATTTGATACTTTTCGAGGACAATGCAATTTATATGTCTCAAGCATATGCGACCCAAAAATACAGTTTGCGACACAATACTTAGCTTGTAAACTATTAAGAAAGTGTATAAAATACCAAGTATCAACAACACTCATAGCGGTAGCTAAAAGGTGAATCGAGGGCATCCAGATGAACTGTGAAGCACTCTTACTCAACTAGTTCCTGATTGATTGTGAAGAGGCATAGGATAAAGGAACTGAGTTCCACTATTCCTAACTGCTCATTCTGTTGGCGTCAGAAGTCACTCCTATATTGCTTGCAGTAGAAGAGCCCAATGCCCATCAGTTTTATGTCACGATAGTTTTTAATGGGTGGTCAAATGGGTAGAGACTCAGGGAGATATCACTCTAACTCAGGGAATGGGTCTGGTATGTAAGGAACAAAGGAGTTCTTGATCTAAATTCAGTCAGTGGTTTGATTAAAAGATGAATAGGTGGAAGACTTCGTAAGAAGAGTGAACAAACTACCTCGGGCAACAGGATTTTCAGCAGTTTGCAGAAGAAAGACTCTGAATGCAAGATCCTCTTGGTTTAGGGTTTCAAGAAACTGAAAGGGGGACTCGACTGGATTCTCCAATTCCAAGTCATTGAACGCTAGGAAAATCACAAGGACCGATTAGAGACAATGCAACTGTTACAGTGATCCAATCTACATCATCCTATAATAGTCACAACTCGACTGGATTCTCCAATTCCGAGTTGCTCTAACACAGTGTAAACAAAGAAGTGAAAGAAACTGACATTCATAAGGCAAGAAGTCTCAAGAGTCCATGCATAACTAGAATAACAGTGCTTCATTAAAGATTTACAACCAGGAGCCTCGCTCAACCATCGATCCTTTACAAAAATGGAGAAAACGCCTACATACACTCAAAACAAACCACAACAGTGAAAACGAGACACTGCAATTAAAACATTGTGTCTTAATGCCCACTGACAATTTGCACATGCAGATTCTGGCAGGTCGCGCACCTATGGCAGATGCAATCGAACTCCTGACCGTCCTGTGGGTGAACCGACGTTCTTTTAATTCGTCGTCGGACTTTCCCTTTATGGCGGAGACGATGTCTAACCACCTCCAACAATTGCAATAACTGCCCTCTTGGGATCAGGAACGGTTATGGTCAACTCTACCTTTTGGGGACGTGGAGCTCTTTTCGAGGGGCCACCTGGACCAGTAGAATGGTTCATGGGGTGAGAGGTGGATGATGTGGCATGCTCGATGAGGATGTTGTAGGTGCCAGTATGGTGAAGGTGAGGCGGGGGAAAAGGAGGGCTTTCATGGAAGTGATACGGGGACAAGAGATAGTGAATGGAGGGAGGTGCCAAGGTAGAGGTGACTGGGCGAAAGGGACACATGGCAGGCGGTGAGGACTTGAGGCCAGTATATTCATGCCACGTACAGATAGGGGGCCCGCTAGAGTGAAATTCCATTCCGGACCCCACCCCCCCTCCCTTAAAGGCAAAATCGATGGGGGGGGNATCGATGGGGGGGTCTGGAATCCAATACAGACCGTAGATCTAAACGCCAAGACTTGGGCCGTCCAGATGCGCGCATACATTATCTCTGATTCAGGACCCCCCCTCTCATTAAATCCATAATGACGGAGGGGGCGCAGAATGGAACCTTGTCCGTGAATTTGAGTGCCGGGATTATGACCGTCCAGATCTACGCCCTCTTTAAATTAAATTTGCCCGAGCCCTGCTGATGGATGAATGACTGATATGAACTCGATGCTTTTAACATGAAAATCCTGAAGGGCCCCACTCGTGGCTCAACTATTGCACTGTGTGTCCTTCAGATGGACGGTCCCGATTCGTTCGATCTTTCTGGCACCAGGGGTTCACGATGCAATGTTTCTCAGAATCCCGATTGACCAAACCGCGAAAGAATGAATGTACGTCGCGTGCCCTTTTGAGGGACGGTGGAGATGGAATTTGATGCTAGAAGAGGGTTGCCTCCATTATCAGGCTCGCTTGACGTGACCGGGTGCTAGGACCATAGGCTTAGTTTCGAATGCGCTTATCGGCATTTCGGGGTTCGAGGTTTTGAGATGTAGAAAAACGTGAAACCCTCACCCTTCAAACTCCCAAATGCCGAAATGCCGATGTGACTAGATCTTGCGCCATGCATCCTTTGGATGGACGACTGATATCCTTTCTTGCATGAAATATAAACGCTACCTATCACGCTAATCCCGGTGCAACTCCGCTAACCGCGACTTCCCGTCGTCCATCGATCTGATTTAATAGATGAATCTGGGCTGTTGACAACATAATTTCGCTCGCTCACTTGATTTTTAGCCTGAAATGGGGCTTTACGTGCTACGCTTGGGCGTTCTTCGTGCAACCTATAGACCTGGATGCTCTCAGGACCAAGACAAGAAATGTCGCTAACATTAGGCTCCATGGGGGATAGAGTCATCCCTGTGATGCTCTAAGGACTCTTTTTGAAGATCCAGTGCCTTGTTGTTGGGCTATGGAATCATTTATTTATCCGAAAATAGAAAACAATATTTACAAAACAAAAGAAGCCACCTGCGGCTTACAAAAAACATTTTTTAAGAAATGCCCATTTACTGGGCCATCAAAAACTTCTTTTCCTTCCAAATCCTGCAACCTGTAAGTGTTGTTTGAAAATACCTCAGAGATCTTGAGAGGCCCAAACCAGAGGGCATCAAACTTACTGTGTTTGCCCCTATCCTGCCTAGGTGCATCCCATATGAGCACCAGATCACCCAACTCGAAATCTTTCTTTTTGCTCTTCCTGTCAAAGGTTTGCTTGATCTTCTGCTAATGATGGTAGGCCCTCTTCATGACCTGTTCCCTGATTTGTTGTACTTCCACCATCCGATGAATCCTTCTGACCATATGGTCAAGCTCTCCTTCAAGGTCCTGGAGGAATTTCACCACAGATAAAGCGAGTTGAGTAGGGAAAATAGCCTATGTTCCATAAACAAGTTGGAAAGGTGAGATGCCCAGGGACTTCTTTGTTGTCACCCGGTCGGCCCATAGATAAAATTTGAGCTTTGAATCCCAG
Source organism: Picea sitchensis (assembly GCA_010110895.2). Lineage (NCBI taxonomy): Eukaryota > Viridiplantae > Streptophyta > Pinopsida > Pinales > Pinaceae > Picea > Picea sitchensis. The sequence continues at coordinate 6,884 of SNQJ01S0018457.1, read as the reverse complement.
GCCCTTTTATTATCTTCCAATATTTTTTTAATTAGCTTGATCAGACTTTTATTGGAAGACTCTGCCAGTCCATTTCCTTGAGGATAATAGGGAGTAGAGTGGATCAGCGAAATCTCAAACTGTTGACAGAAATTGACCATAAGCTCAGACCTGAAAGAGGTGGCATTGTCGGTGACGATTTTGCTGGTACAACCAAATTCTGCTATGATATCCTCCAGGAAGTTGATAATTACTTTGTGAGAAGTACTCCTGGTGGGGGTAACTTCTATCCACTTGGTGAAATAGTCTGTCGCAGTCAGGATCCATCTGTGTTGACCACTTGAGGGAGGATCAATTTCTCCAATGAAGTCCAACCCCCACTGCTGAAAAGGTGTTGAAGCTACTATAGGCTTCAATGGAAGCGATTTGAGCTATTGTTTTCCTAAGAACTTTTGGCATTTGATGAAAGCTATGATTTCTCTGCAGACATCAACGAATAAAGTAGGCAAGTAATATCCATCCCTGAGGATCTTATGAGCTATGGTCTTCCAGAAATGATGCCCCCCACAAAGGCCGTTATGGAAATCAAACATAACCTTCTGGGATTCTTGCGGGTTCAAGAATCTTAAAAATACCCCTAGAGGGTCTTTCCAGTACAAGGCTTGGTCAATGAGGCAATATCTGACCGCCTTGAGTTTTAAAGCTCTCGCCTTGCTTTTTCCCATTCCATCAGGAGGCTTCAATTCTTGCAGAAAGTACAAGATATCCTTGTACCAGGTGCATGCTGTTAGTGATAAGGCACCCTGGGAATTCTTATTGGATGACTCAGCTTACGGATTTTTTGAACAAACATTGATGAAGCTAATCCCCAAGGCTTTTCAATTGGATTCAACCAGCAACTTGGCTAAACCCTGCCCCTTTATCAACTTGGTGGGCTTAATCTCCAGATAAAACTCTAGGATCTTGGCAATCCACTTACCTCTTCTCCCGTCTATGTCGGGATGTACAAGGATGTCCTTCACAAAGGCTGAGGGAACGTATGCGGTCACTTTTGAGTGAAAGACATAGACTCTGAAAGCTTTGAGAGATTTCACTAAGGCATAGGCCTGTTTTTCCATGATATCATACCTGATCTCTGCATATCTTAATGCCTTGCTGAAGAAGGCAATGGGTTGTTCTCACCTTTCCTCATTTTTCTACAACAAGACCACTGCTACTATGTCAAAAGAAGCAAAAGAGAAAATTAGGAACTCTTTGGAATAGTCAGGACTGATCATCACAGGTGCCTCATTCAATGCCCTTTTTATTTGGATAAAAGATTCCCTGGGTTCAGTGGTCCATTTCACTTCATTTCCCTTCCTGAGCATGGTTGTGATGTGTTTCACCAACTCAGCAAAATTTGAGATGAATCTCCTCAAGAAATTAATCTTCCCCAAAAAGGCCTGAACCTCCTTCTTGGATCTAGGAAGTGACAGGGTTTGAATTGCCTCTACCCTGCTAGGATCAATCCTCACTCCTTCTGTTGATACTATATGGCCTAATAGCTTCCCCTCCTTCATAGCAAACAAATATTTCTTGGGGTTTAAGGATAGGCCAAACCTCTGACATTTCAAAAAAAAAATTCTCAGATGACAGTAGTGCTCTTTGTTAGACCCGAAGAAGACTGTTATGTCATCCAAATAGATCACCACAAACTTATCTTTCTCCCCAATGAAGGCTATGCCCATGGCTCGCTGAAATGTTGCCCCTGCATTCATCAATCCAAAAGGCATTTTGGCATACATGAATGTGCCCCAAGGAGTGGTGAAGGTCGTTTTTTCTTTGTCCTCAGGTATGACTGATATTTGATTATAGCCCGAAAAACCATCAATCATGGATATTCTAGATGCACCAGTTACCCTCTACAGTATTTGTTCCATGTTGGATAGGGGATAATTGTCTTTCCTTGAGCTCCTGTTTAGGTTCCTGAAATCAACAAAGAGTCTGACTTCTCCACTTTTCTTTCTTACTGGGACCAAATTAGCCACCCATTCAGAATATCTCAAGGGGACGATGATTTGGGCATCTAGCAATTTCTTCACTTCTTTCTCCATGACAGGTAACAAAATTGGATTTATCTGTCTCAGCTTCTTCCTGAATGGCTTAGCCTCTTCTTTCAGTGGGATCTTGTGCTCAATGAAAGATGTGTCATAAGTCTTGAGGTCTTCATAGGCCCATGCAAACACATCAGCGAATTCCTTTAGTAACTCAGTATATTCCGCCCTCTGTTCATTGGTTAGGCTGCTTGATAATTTGACAAACTTAGGCTCCTCCTGTGTGCCAATGTTGCATTCGGCTGTATCAACATATTTATTTGAAACACCACCCTTTACTGCCACATCATTCTTGTCGAACAGTCTTTCTAAAGGGACTAGTCCCCTTGGAATGTGATTACTAGGCAGCTGAATAATCTGGTGATTAACAATTTTATTCAAGAATAACTCGGAGGGAGGGTCACCTTCAGGATCAGGATCCTGATCAATGTGTAATGCAGAAAACTCATTGATGGACTAAAGAAAATTTTTGATTTCAAGATGATCCTCGAATACCTCCCAATGCTTTACATTGTCCGGGATGGATGGCATGTATCTTATTTCAACCTCACCATGGATCTTCGGCAGCAGAGGGATCCTGAACAAACTAGCCAAGACCGCTAAGGAGTCGGCCGAGGTATTCTCTTCCCTTGGGACAAAAGTAATGTTGAAAGCTGAGAAGAAATTATCAATCAGGTCCCATACCTTGTTTCTGTAACTCCTAAGCCAAGGATGCTTGGCCCGATAAACATTCTTGACCTGTTGGATTATCAATTCCACATCTTCGAACACTGCCATCTCTTTAATTCCCATTTCTTTTGTAGCCCTCATACTTAGAACAAGAGATTCATATTCCACCACATTGTTGGTAGTTTCAAATTCCATCTTGTATGATAGGGATATGGTCTCTTGACAGGGCGATATGAAAATCACTCCAACGCCTGCTCCTATACTGGAGGAAGCTCTGTCAAAGAACATCTTCCAAATAGAGGTGGTTGGAGGAGGTATCTACTGATTAATAATGGGATGCTCTTTGATCTGTAAAAAGGCCTCATGAGTTCCAGTGATCTGTAACAAACTAGATCCTAAATCAGTGTCAAGTGCAAAGATGGGGTGATTAGTGGGGTTTGCTTCATCACTGAAAATATAGGCTAGCTAGGCTTCTCTGTACAACCTCTTATGTTCCCCTCCAAAGACTGAAATGGTGTCATATGTGAGATCCATGTGTAACGTTCCTCCAAGTCTTTTAATCCAAGACCTAGACAGAAGCATGCCAAACTTGGGGGGAACATCACCTACCACAATGTCCATGACCACACTCTTCATGGGAAGCTAGAATAAAGAGACCACCAGATCTTCGATGACTCCAAGACATTGCACCCTCCTTGAATCAAAAGAGTACAAGTCATGATAGGCCTTTGTCACTTCCAGTCCCAGCTATTCCATGACTACCTTGGGCATAAGGTTATGGGAAGCTCCTAAATCCATGAGGCAATTATGCAACACTTTATCATGTATGTTCAGGGAGGTGTAGAAGGGAGGGGATGAGTCATCTCTGTCTTCTACCATGGGACCTAGGATGATAGATGGTTTCTCATCTTGAAGGTTTACTGAGTCAGAGGGAGGCTGGGGGGACTCGGATTGTAGCAGCTTGGAGAGGGATCTTTTGAAGTCTTCATTTTTAACTAGCTCTGAGAGGGGGATGGGAATCCTGATATTTTGAATTTCATGCTCAAAATTAAAAGAGGAAATAGGCTTAGGAGATTCTGTTACCTATGAGATAGGTTCTTTGGCTGTTGGCGAAGCACCCTGAGCTTTCTTTTCTTTAGTAATGGTTGATGTAGATTTAGTAGGCCTTTCTTCTATGAGGGGCTGGTCTTGGCTATCAAAGTCTCCTTCCTTCTTTCTTGACCTGAGATTGTATCTGTTAGAGGTGTGACAGGCCCTTTCTCCTTTACCTAACTCATGTATTTGACTGCTCAACAGGGATTCTTCATATGCAGAATGAGTCAAATGGGGAAGAGGAGGAGCTTCTTCAACACAATGAATTTCAGGGTCGAACTCGACTATCTCCTCTCTTTCCTCATGATTAAATAGGTTATTTTGGAGGGGGGTTTGAATCCTTTGATCTTCTCTATATTTTCCCCTTTGTTCCCTTGGGGAAACCTGAGGCACATTGTTAGTGGGTCATCTGAAACCTCTATTATCATCATTCTGGGGATTTCTGTACATGAGCTTCCCTTCTAATTCCCACCTTTCCATTCTAGCAGAAAGTGACTTTAGTACTCTAGCTGTCTCATTTGTCTGATGGGGCAGGGGAGAGGGACTGGATGAGGAGGCTTCATGCCTTTTCCTGGGCATGTTCTTATCAGCATTGTTTCTGAGTCGGTCAACAGCCAATATGTTAGATTCCATCTCCACGGCTGCATCCTGCATGTGGGCCAGAGTAGTGGCTCTTCTCTCCCTTAGCAGTAGGCAGAAATCAGGATCAAAAGCGCTGGTGTAAGTGATTTTAGCCGAGGCTTCTGAGGGATTTATCTCAGCGGGGATTTTATTATACATTTTATTAAATATCTTAGAGAAGTCAGAGACAGACTCTCCTTCCTTTCTCTTCAAAGACCCAAACTCTGTCATGTAATACATGAAGTCTTTTTTATCTCCCCACTGTCTCAAAAAGGCGTTATCCAAAGCTTTGATCCCATCAATAGATCCAAGGGGAAAGGCCTTAAACCATTTTCTAGTCTCTCCTTGGAGACTATGGACAAAAATTCTCATCCATACGTCTGCATGCATGATAACATTATCATCCGTGAAAGTGTAAAAGGCTTCTAGGTGTTCTTCTGCAGTTATGTCCCCCTTGCCTGTAAACTTGGGTAGCTTCTTAAGGTATCCATCTGCTGGGAGGGCATTGAAAGGTTGTGGTAAGAGAAGAGGAGCATACCTAGCAGCTATTATAACCTCAATTCTAGTCATGGAGGGATTTGCTCCTGCCATGGGAATATTAGGTGGAGGATAACTTGGAGGAGAAGGAGCTCGAAAAGGGGATACTAGGAATGAGCCTCTAAGTGGAATGGGAAACAATAGGGGGTTTAGGGAGAAGGCTAATGGGTTTATGTCAGCGGACGCTCCTCTTGGTGTAGAAGTGGCAACAATAACAAGAGGAGGAGTGGTAAATCTAGGAGTGGAGAAATTTTCTATGGTCCTAGGTCTACGCCAAGGTACAACTTCAGAGGAGAGGGGAGTGACAAGGATTTCTCCCTCTATTCCCATACCAGGGGGGGGAAACTCAACAGGAACACTCCCGAAATTTAAGAAACGGGAAACTTCAGAAAAAGGTCTGTTAAGAAATTGAGGAGGAGAAAAAGGAGTTCCTACAGAAGGAGATGGCGGATTACCTGGTTCGGTGGCAGAAGCTTCTCCTTCAGAGGCCTTTCCTTTTCTAAGAACCACCTCTGGATCAGTTTCTGGTGTAGCTAGAGGCAGTTGTGGATGGGATCGCGTGTGTCTGCCTCTGAAATCCACAATTAACCCAACAGGTTTGCCGCAGTGGAGTCGTCACAATGGAGTCGTCAGGTGCACAGTAGCAATATTCAAGGGCTCTGATGCCTGATGCACCTTCAGAATCAGAAGCTCAATGTCGTTCGATCTCGGGGAAAATTTTCAACTTCGTCCCTGGCAACAACGCCATAAATGTTGGTGTCAGAAGTCACTCCTGGATTGCTTGTAGGAGCAGAGCCCGACACCCATCAGTTTTATGTCATGATAGTTTTTAATGGGTGATCAAATGGGAAGAGACTCGGGGAGATATCACTCTAACTCAGGGACTGGGTCTGGTATGTAAGGAACAAAGGAGGTCTTGATCTAAATTCAATCAGTGGATTGATTAAAAGATGAACAGGTGGAAGACTTGGTAAGAAGAGTGAACAAACTACCTTGGGCAACAGGCTTTTCAACAGTTTGCAGAAGAAAGACTCTGAATGCAAGATCCTCTTGGTTCAAGGTTTCAAGAAACTGAAAGGGGGACTCGACTGGATTCTCCAATTCCAAGTCATTCAGCGCTAGGAAAATCACAAGGACTGATTAGAGACAGTGCAACTGTTACAGTGATCCAATCTACAACATCCCATAACAGTCACAACTCGACTGGATTCTCTAATTCCGAGTTTCTCTAACACAATGTAAACAAAGACGTGAAAGAAGATGACATTCATAAGGCAAGAAGTCTCAAGAGTCCATGCATAACTAGAATAACAATGCTTCATTAAAGCTTTACAACCGAGAGCCTCGCTCAACCATCGATCCTTTACAAAAATGGTGAAAATGCCTACATATACTCAAAACAAACCACATCAACGAAAACGAGACACTGCAATTAAAACATTGCGTCTGCATGCCCACTGACAATCTGCACATGTAGATTCTGGCAGGTCGTGCACCTATGGTAGACACTATCGAACTCCTAACCGTCTTGTGGGTGAACCGACGTGCTTTTAATTCATCGCCAGACTTTCCCTTTATGGCGGATACAATGTCTAACCACCTCCAACAACTGCAATAACTGCCCTCTTGGGATTAGGAACGGTTCTGGTCAACTTTTCCTTTTGGGGACGTGGAGGTATTTTCGAGGGGCCACCTGAACCAGCAGAATGGTTCATGGGATGAGAGGTGGACGATGTGGCATGCTCGACGAGGATGATGTAGGTGCCAGTATGGTGAAGGTGAAGCAGGGGACAGGAGACAACGAATGGAGGGAGGTGCCGAGGTAGAGGTGACTGGGTGAAAGGGACACATGGCAAGTGGTGAGGACATGAGACCAGTATATTCATGCCACAT
>SNQJ01S0018456.1:104507-115316 GCA_010110895.2 Picea sitchensis | reverse complement strand
TGTGAGATGACACAAGGACTGCATATCTGAACTCAACAGAGTGAGAAGAGAAGCTTCTAGGAAGGCACACCAGATTAATTCACAGACTCAGGGAGAAATTTCAAGGTGGTTAAGTTCCTTGGAAAGACAAACTGTGTAGGGGGAAGCATAGTCCAAAGTTACTGAACACTCTAGAATACTTTTTCAGGAGGGCATCGATCTTGTGTGAGCATACACAGGAGAAAAATTGTTGAAGGTTTTGGAGAGCCCTAGAATTACTAAACATTTTGGTGAAGGAAGGCTTTGCAAGAAGTGCATCGACAAAGGAAAGGAGATTCCTTAAACCTTTCCATAAGGCCTAGAGAGAAGTTGTCGATAAGTTGAGTCAAGCGCAAGGAGTGCGCCCAAGAACTGTAAGTTCACATTATAAGCTCAGGAAGAAGAGCGAGAAGTTTCCAGGAGGGCACGAGAAGCCCGCAGAGGAACTTAGAACCTTGGAGGTTCTCAAGTCGAGCAAATTTGCAGGAGAGTTGCACAGATTTATGCAACGAGTGCAAAAAGACTTCGACAACAGTCTAAGTCTTGAAAGGTGAATTTGCGCTAAGTTTGCAAAGGAAACTAGGACTTGCCGAAGTCTCGAAGACAGAGAAGTCACCCATCGTCGAGGAGAAGATAGGTGGCAGAAGATCGAGAATTTCGAGAGCAGGAGCTTTAGAAGTTTTTCTTGAAGAAAAAAAGGATCTTCGCGAAGTCGCGAAGGGTGATTTCAAGTCCAGACCATTGGATCTTGAAGGATGTCTGGCAAGGGATCAACGCATCGTTCATTCATGATCGGAGAAAGTAGAGTCAAGAGAAGAGAGTACTTGCGAAGTCTGAACTCACAATTCGATCACAGTCGTTGATCGCAAGAAGAACAAGGACCGTAGATATAGTCCTGAAGCATTCGTCGATTCATAAATCGGGGAAAGGGAGGAAGAATCTCATGAAAGTGTCGAAGCGAGCTACTTCTTCCCTTTCCCTGATTTCCAAATCGGCAAATTCTTCGAGAATAGATCTATGGTCCTCGTTCTTCTTGCGATCAACGGTTGTGATTGAATTGTGAGTTTGAACTTCGTGAGTCCTCTATTCTCTTGACTCTGATTTCTTCGATCGTGAATCAGCTATGCGCTGATACCTTGCCATGCGTCCTTCCATATCCAACGGTCTGGAATTTAAATCACCCTTCACAACTTCATGAAGATCCTTGTTTACTTCTGGAAAACCTTTCGAAGCTCCTGCTCCCTAACTTCTCGATCTTCTGCCACCTGTCTTCTCCTCAACAATGGGTGATTTCTCCATCTTCAGGACTTCGTCAAGTCCTCTATTCCTTTGCACACTTAGTGAAAATTCACCTTTCAAGACTTATACTGTTCTCGAAGGATTTCTACACTCCTTACAGAAATCTGTGCAACTCTCCTGCGACTTTGATCGACTTGAGAACCTCCAAGGTTCCAAGTTCCTCTGTGAGCTTCCCATGCCCTACTGGAAACTTATTGCTCTTATTCCTGAGATTATAAGGTGAACTTACATTTCTTGGGCGCACTCCTTGCGCTTGACTCAGCTTCTCCATGACTTCTCTCTCAGCCTTATGGAAAGGTTTAAGGCATCTCCTTTAATTTGTCGATGCACTTCTTGCAAATCCTTCCTTCACTAGAATGTTCAATAATTCTAGGGTTCTCCAAAACCTTTAATAGTGTTTCTCCTGTGTATGCTCACACAAGCTCGATTACCTCCTGGCAGAGTATTCCAGAGTGTTTAGTAACTCTGGATTGTGTTTCTCCCCACACACACTATCTTTCCAAGGAACTTAACCTCCTTGAAATTTATCCCTAAGTCTGTGAATTAATCTGGCGTGCCCTCCTGGCAACTTCTCTTCTCACTTCGCTAAGTTCATATATGCACTCCTTGTGTCGGCTCACAGAGTCTCCCTACTATGTCATGCACTCCTTCCATTTAGCTTAGAGAACCAAAATTAACTCAACACAGTCACAGATAGGAAACTGTATCTCTATCCCTGCAGATGATTTCTAGCATTCATCTACAATTCACAAACATGTAAAAGACATTCATCACACAACATCCATTGAACAGAAATCTAAAATAGTAAAAACTGTCGTTTTCTATTAATGGTGGAATGCCAAATTACAATGGTGGATTTTGAGCTACCACTGAGTCTTGGCGCTCTGAGTTTTCTCTCCCTATAACCCGATCTATCCAAACTGTCTAACAGTCTACCACCTAACCTCTACTTTTCTTACAATACAAAAATTTATACAAGAGGGGCTCTATGAGCTTCCCTTGCAAGATAAATTAGTGGTGTCAAATCACCATTCAAGCACCTATCTAATGGACATATTACAATTATGGAAATCTTCTCCAAATCGGATGCAGATCCCTTCTATCGTCAACCTATTAATGGTGACCTTATCTCCATCTTGTGCAAAAGCACGATCTATTTCTTCCATCTTATCTCCAATTAATACCTGGATCACGCCTTGGATTCTCTAGGCAAAAATGAGAGGGCGACACCTCTCCTTCCTTGAATGAGCACCACATGTGTAAATTAGCTAGCACGTGCTGAGGTGGAGCGATGCTCCTGCATCATTAGTGCAGTATTCTTCAGGCCAGAGTATAACTCCACATGAGTAAAAAAAAGAATATAGTGGTCCTGTCGACACACTTATTTGGGACCTATTCCATTGGACTCCCCTTTTCTCCTTGATTGCAACCATACCCTTAATTTTTAATCCTTTTTGTTTTAGTGGACCCGACTCTTCCCAGTTTCCCTTTTTTTTAGCCTATTCCATTATATTTCCCTTCTCGCACTGATCGTCATGGTACCTATCACTTATAATACCTTTTTTGTGGTCCCACCCACCCATTTTTCCTTACCCACACTTCCCTTTTCAAATGGCCACCACTTTCAACCCAGAACTCCAAGCTTCAATCAATCAATCCCATGCCTCCATCGAACATATGACATATGAGATTGGCTCTACCAATTCCTGCATTGAAAAAGTAGAGCACAAATTTGACACCATGGAAGCCAAATTCACAACCCAATTTACCGCCAAACTTCATTATGTTGTCCTCTATCTAGATCCTAAACGCTAGCAATGGTGGCAATGGCGTAAAAATTCACATCAGAGGTATATTTCTTGGACCCAGTTTGTTGCAGAGCTCTATGCCCACTTTGATACTAATACCCACTATCTCGATCATTTGACCAAGTTGAAACAGTCAGGCACAGTGGAAGAATTTATCACTTCTTTTGAGCATTTGTTCTTTCAGATAAAGGGCATGTCAAATGCATTCTTACATGAATGATTTATCAGTGGCCTCAAAGATGAAATCTGATCCCAGGTTCTCATGGCCTAACCTCCTAGTTGGTTGGAAAATACTACACATGCTAAAGAGGCCCAACAAGTTGTTTTTTCCCAGAACAAAAAACCCTCTTTTGTTCCTTGCCCTCGACCCACGAATCCTAACCCCCCTGTCACTCCCCTCAAGGTCTAGAAACCAACTAGGGTTGAAATGGTTGAACGCCAAATGAAGGGTCTTTGCTATAATTGTGATTAAAAATATGTTTCAGCGCACAAGTGTAAGGAACAAAAAAAACATTATGGCCATTTCTGAAGATGTTCCTGAAGATGATGTGACAGTTCCCCTTGTTGACGAGCTCTCCCTTTCCGATGCTACCCAGGAGCCTGCTAACCCACTTTAATTTGACCCACTTATTTCCTTTCATTCCCTCATTTTCTTCTCTTCCCCACAAACCCTCAAGCTCATTGGCTATATTAAGCAAAGGAAGGTCATCATCCTTGTTGATAGTGGTAGCACCCACAATTTTATTCATCGTCACATTTCCCAGGAAACCAATTGCTATATTTTTGTTGTCAATAATTTTCAAATCATGATAGCCAATGGTGGGTCCATGAAATGTGGTGGGCATTGTGAAATTGTTCATCTTCAAATTGGACATTATTACCTGAAATCTCATATGTTTTCCATTGACATGGGCGGTTGTGACATTGTGTTAAGTGTTGAATGGTTATGCACTTTGGGTCCCATTCTTATGGATTTTAAGGAATTAACCATGCAATTCCAATAGGAGGGACAAAGGTATCAATTCCAAGGTCTGACAGTTGGTTCTCTTGATATCATTAGTTCTCATCGCATGGAAAATCTCCTCAAGAAAGACCACTCTGGTATTATTTATCAATTCCATTCTAATCAAGCCGTTGAGTCGCCCTCTACGCATCCTGACCTCCAAGATATCCTTTCCACACATCAAGTTGTTTTTTCCACCCCTCGGGGACTTCCTCCTTCTCGTGGCGTTCATGATCATTCCATTCCCCTTGTTCATGGTAGTCTTCCTCCCAATGTTCTCCCTTATCGTCATCCCTTTTCCCAAAAGAATGAAATTGAGAAAATAGTACAATAATTTCTCCAACCAAGTGTTATCTGCCCCAGTACTAGCCCTTATTATTCCCCTATGGTCATGGTACTTAAGAAAGAAGGTACTTGGTGCATGTGTCCTTACTTACATGCCCTCAATAAACGCACCATCAAGGACAAGTTTCCCATTCCTGTCATTGATGATCTCTTGGATGACTTGAGTGGTGCTCAATACTTTACTAAACTTGATTTGTGTTCTGACTACCACCAGATATGTATGCAAGAAGCTGACATACCCAAGACTGCCTTTCACACTCATTAGGGTCACTATGAGTTTTTGGTCATGCCCTTTGGCCTGTGTAATGCCCCCTCCACCTTCCAAAGCCTCATGAATCATGTATTTTGTCCTTTTCTCCATCATTTTGTCTTAGTTTTCTTTGATGATATTCTCATTTATAGTAAAACTTGGAAATCCCATCTTGCCCATGTAGATAAAATTCTCCATCTAGTCTCTCAACACCAACTTTTCCTCAAACACTCTAAATGTTCCTTTGGCACCTCAAAAGTCAAGTACTAGGGTCATATTGTTGGAAAGGATGGTGTCTAGGTGGATCCTAAAAAGATTGAAGCAATGCAGGATTGGTCTCACCCCAAGAATATCAAAAGTTTATGTGGTTTTTTAGGTTTAACATGTTATTATCACAAGTTTGTTGGGAATTATGGAAAGATTATGGCCCCTCTCACTTCTCTCCATAAATATAATTCTTTCACTTGGCCTCTGACAATGGATCAGGATTTTCAAGCTTTGAAGGCGGCTATGTGTACTACTCTGGTCTTGGCCATTCCTGATTTCAAAAAGACCTTTGTCCTAGAATGTGATGCCTCGAGCAGAGGAATTGGAGTTGTCCTTATGCAAGAAGGAAGACCTTTAGCCTTTACCAGCAAACAATTTTCAGAATGCCATTTGGGCCAATCAATCTATAAAAATGAAATGTTGTCTATTTTTCATGCAGTAGATCTCTGGCGCCCTTATCTCCTTGGGCAATGCTTCCAAATTAAGACAAGTCATAAAAGCCTCAAGTATTTTCTAGAGCAACGACCTTCCTCCCCAGAGAAACAAAAATGGGTAACTAAGCTTTTTGGTTATTATTATGAGATCATTTCCAAGAAAGGCAAAGAAAATGTGGTTGTTGATGCTCTTTCTCAAAAATATGAAGATGAAGGGTCCTTTTCTCCTTCTCCTTCATTGTACTATATTGGCTCCAAGCTGTGTGCCAACAATAGCTACATGATCCTATAATCTTGCATATGATCCAACAATTGCAAGACAAATATCCAGTTTTCCTAGGGTACTCTTGGAACAATGATGAGCTTCGCTACAAAGGTTGTTTGTATTTAAGTAAACAGTCACAACTTAAATCCATGGTGCTTTCTGAGATTCATGCTACTCCCACAACTGGGCATTCAAGGTTTACCAAAACCTGTGACCGGGTTAAACGTTCTTTTTTCTGGGATGTTATTGAAAAGGATGTTCGCACTTTTGTAGCAGAATGTAATGTTTGTCAATGCAACAAAGGAAAAACCATCAAACCTCCTGGAACAGTCTGACTGCTTCCGATTCCACCCGCTATTTGGAGGGACATCTATATGGATTTTATTGTGGGATTACCTAAATCAAGCAATAAGTCAATCATCATGGTGGTTGTGTATCTTCTTTCCAAGTATGCTCATTTCTATGCTCTTCAACACCCATTTACCGCATCCATTGTGTTTCAACTTTTCATGGATCATATCTTCAATCTTCATGACAAGCCTCATTCTATTATTTCTAAACGAGATCCCACTTTCACCAGCAATTTTTGGCAAGAACTTTTCAAACTACAGGGAAGCCATTTTCATCTTAACATCGCCTATCATCCCCAGACTAATGGTCAAACTGAAGTCATCATCAAGTGTTTGGAGACTTATTTAAGGTTTTTTCCTCTAAAAGGAAAAATCAATGGGCACAATGGTTACCATTAGTTGAATGGTGGTACAACACTTCTTACCATACAACTACTTGCATGAATCCTTCTGAAATCATGTATGGCCAAAATCCACCTTTCATTCTCTCCTACAGGTCAAGTGTATCGAAGGTCCAGATGGTTGACCAAACACTTACAGTTCGTGAGACTATTATCTGTACCCTCAAAAAGATTTTGGTCATGGATCATAATCGCATGAAGCAACAAGCCAATCAAGGTCACTTAGAACATCAATTTTCTAAAGGAGACCAAGTATTTCTTCGACTGCAACCTTATAAGAAAACTTCACTCAAGGTTGAACATTGTCAGAAACCGACGCCCAAATTTTATGGTCCTTATACAATTCTCAAGCGCATTGGATAGGTGGCCTATTAGTTATCTTTTCCCAGTCATTCTAAGCTCCATCGTGTTTTTCATGTCTCCTACTTAAAGAAGGTGATTGGAACTAAGTGTCAAACTCAAACCAACCTTCCCGAGTTGAATGAAGAAGGATCCATCTGGTTGCATCCACAAGCATTTTTGGACTAGCGAGAGTGTCATGTTCGTCAACGTACCATAAAGGAAGTGTTAGTCCATTGGAAAGATATAACTCTAGCAGATGCCACCTGGGAGCCCACTAACATTCTACAACAATTTCCTCATCTCAAGCCTTGAGGACAAGGTTGATTTTAGGGGGGGGGGGGCATGTTAGGGACCTAACCTACCTAACCCCTCAAGTGGGTAGAATAATATATTTCCATGTAATAAAGGTGAATATTAATAAGGCCTAGCAATAAGGAGGAATAAGTCAAATGTAAGAGGACCTAATAAAAGATTCTGCTTCTAGAAGGATATTCCTCTAGATTGTTCTTTTGGATAGATAGATTTAGTATAAATAGAAATAGAGGGTATGAGAATTTTTGTCTTGGATATTATTGTAATAGAGATTTTCTCTACTGGAGATTTCCCCCTCGAAGAGGAAAGTGAACATTTCAATCATTAATCAAAGTGTTATTTCTGGTGTTATTATGGTATTATTCTGGTATTATTGTGGTATTTTTCTTGTTATATCATAGTTTCTCTCCCATTTCTAGCTAATTATTTTTGTTATGCATATTATTTTATATCTGGAATACTACACAACCAGAGCTGTGTGAAGCTCTCATAGAATCTAGTATCGCATTACAGTACCAAACATGTTGAGATCAAGTATCACTATATTCCTAATATTGTGCATAGGAAGGAAGTTTGAGTGGAATACCTTCCTACCAATGAGAAGATCACAAATGTTCTCACCAAGCCCCTTTCCAGGTCAAAGTTCATGTACGTTCATGATAAAATTGGCGTGACATATATTGTCCCTCTTGCTGAAAGGGAGTGTTGATTATTGCAGCTTCGGGAGACATTCTTCAGGTCTTCTCTTCAAAGCGGGGGGTGGGTTGACCTGTGCCTTCTCCCTATCTTCTCCCCGATGGACTAAGCTTGGTTGACCTATGATGAGTCTTCTCCTCAGTTTTATTGGGTTGGGTTGACCTAAGACAGGTTTTCTCCCTAGGTGGATGGACTGAGTTGATCTATGGGAACGCCCCTGAGCTTCTCCCCATATTGGGTTGGCTTGAATGCTCCTATGAGACTGAGTTTAGCATGGCACTTGTCATAGGAGTGGCAAGTTGTCCTAAGATGACACCCAACATTCCATGGGATCAGACCATGTGGACATGTCACTTGGGAGTTGACCAAGTGGACACATCAAGAGGGAGAAACCCTTGACAATGATGTTGACTTTCTCTAGTGGGTCATAGCCCCTAGAAGAGATGAGGATGTTCACACTGGGTGTAGCCATGTGTGACATATTTATGGAGCCTTTCACTATGATGACTATAGACAAGAAGAAGTCCAACGTCTTGTGTAGAAGACCCATCAAAATCCCAACGTATTGTGTAGAAGACCCATCAAAATCTCAACATCTTGTGTAGAAGACCTAATCAACTAAAGTCAACCTGGATGAAGAGACACTTTTTTGGAAAGGATAAAGTTCTCATTAGACTTGTATAAATAGAGAGAACTATCTCTCATTTTGACACAAGACACTTGGATCAATTTCTCTCTCTTGTGTAGCGCTAGCCTCTTGGGATTCTAGCACACTTCTTCTTGGTGATTAGATTTTCTCTTGGACTATCTATTATCTAGTGAAAGGTTACTATTGGGTTTTTCTCCCTTGTGAAGAAGGGTTACCCAAGATATCTCTTGCGTATTTTTTGCATGGTTATCTTCTTGTGATCTTGGATAATTGTATAATGAAATTATCTCTTATGGTTTATGCTTCATGATGCTTATGCTATGCAAAATTGAATAGAATGTTAACAAGTTGATCAAGCATAAAAATTCAACAATTTCAAAGGAAAAGAGGAGGAATCCTTCCATCAAAATCTATTTTCATTTTGTGAGTACATTTTCTTTCAAAGGTTTTCTCTTTTTTATCTCAGTCTATGATCACCCAGCTTTATGTGTTTATTATTTAACTATAAAGTCGATCCCTGGTTGATTTTTCTTTCTTCTTCTAGGTTACCTCTACTACTATATGGTCCATGGGAGCCTCAACCAACTCCACTAGGAAAAACACATTTCATTTTAGTGTTTAAGTTTCATGAATATTATGCTATTATTTATGCACATATTTTATTTGAACTTGCACAACCAATTTGTAATCTTCTTTTAAAGTCTCTCATAGAGATCTATTTGTGAAGCTCATAACTTTTGTGATTTTTGAATTTCATTAAAGTATTAGATATTGAGTATGTGTTTCCATTCCATCTTTATGATATTAAATGTTTGAAATCATTTAAATCCCTTTGTTTTGGACCTTGAGTTATTTTATGTCTTATATATGTTGCTTCTAGCATTTTTTCCCTTACTCTATGAATGGATTTGATGGAATGGATGTAGTTATTATGTATATTTCAATTTAGGTTATCTCTTTGTTATGGATTACCACTCCCTATTTAGTTATCCACTTTGAGGTGTTGATGATATGAATGCTTAAATATATTTTTTGAATAAGTGAATTTAAAATATGAGTGAGAAACATGAGTTACACCTCTATAAAAAGGAACATGAGACCTTAAAAAATATTATAAGAATACCCTATGAAGATTAATTTTGTCTTTAACGGGAAAAAAGATCAACATCTATCTAGGTCCCTAGTTCAATTCGTAGGTGATCAGGTGCACTAACTCTGTGTCAGTAGTTTTACACTCAATACCATCCTCGGGATGGAGGAAGTGCCCTATATATTATTGGGGATTTACTTCCAAGGAATAATAATAATAATAATAATAAGAATAATAAGAATAGAATACACACACTTATAAATAATAATTAATTAATTTACAAAAAGGTTATGCATAATATAGTGCAACATGAATTATATGAAGGTGGGGGTAGTAGGAGATATTGCGAAAAACTTATTAAGTTTTGAATAATATATCCCCTCACCCCAACCCTGATAATTATTAGTTGTGAATAATATTTCTCCCCAACCCTCACCCTAATAATTATACAAATGAGTCCCTGAGGTGTAGGACAGTCGGTGACGGAGTGTGTTGTTAAGCCACTCCGTGATGTTAAAGTCACCGGTTCGAAACCTGCGGGGACAAAAAATCCAACCATGTTAAGGGTTGGTGTGGCTCAGGCCGGGTGCGATCCCCGGGTGATTTTGACGGCTTAGATGCCCCTGAGTCGCGGTTTCTCAAGCCACAGGTTAATCGCGTAGCCAATAGGTCCCGCACAAATTAACAAACAAAAAAAAAAAATTATACAAATGTAAATGAGATGATATCTTAATTATGGTGATGCAAAAACAATGTGATCTAAGACCTAGTGTTTAATGGATTTATCCCCTATGATCCAAGTTAAACATCACTCGGAGCGGATACCCAAAGAACTAACTCTAACCAAAAAAAGGTAATTAGGGATGTGTAACTAACCAACTAGCACTAAGAAAGAAAAACACTTACTTGGATTATGAAGTTTGGAGAATACTTCTCTTGTGAATCCCTGCTCCAGTCTCTCATTCCAATGCTTTACTTGTCAACCTAGACACAAATAAAGACAACTAATGTTGTGACTGTTAGGATATTTAGACACTTAGGAGTTAGTTAAGATCTAATTGGTCTAATATGTCGTTAGGTAAAAGTGTGTTTCTTAGTGTGTTTCTTTAGTACACATTAGTATGCATTTGTAGTTAGGAAATCTAACGGTCACGATATGTTCCCGACATAGAGTGATCTGATGGTTCATACTCTCCTCGATCTTAACGGCCATTGATCCATGGCTTAACACCCGATTGGTCCATGATCTCTATTTAAAGAGCATGGAGGGTCATTTTTCA
>SNQJ01S0018456.1:38845-50855 GCA_010110895.2 Picea sitchensis | reverse complement strand
AATTGGTCCATTTTGTAATCATTGATCCCAACACTCCATAGCCATAGGTTGTGTTAGGGGTTAGACACATAGCCACCTCATGGCAGTGATATTGGTCTTTAAATTTGTTTCTAATAAGGTGGAATTATCTTTTAAGAAAGTTAATTTTATATATAAAGTCACGGTTAAGCTAAACATCAAATTAATGTATCAGACTTTCTTATTTATTTATGAGATAAGAGATTCCTACTAAAATCTAAGGTATGCATATTCTATCTCTTCTAAATTATATACCAATATAAATCTATATAATAACAAAGAAGAACCAAAAAAAAATATTTACAAATCTATTATATTTAAAATGTAGAATTTAATTATTAATATCATTATTTTATTTTANATTAGATAGTGTATGTTTTGTAAAAGATTTCACTTATATCATGCCTATAACTGGATTTAGAAAATAGATTCTTCTAATTTCTTATGGATCAGGGTATATTAGACACTAAGTGTAACTGGGTTTAGCCGAAGTGAGAATTTTTACTATCCCGAAAACTCATAAATTAAAATTTTTGAAAATCTAATAAATTTAATTTGGAAGATCTAATAATTTTTNACTTGAGAGTCAATATGCTCTTACATTTAATATATTAGATAGTGTATGTTTTGTAAAAGATTTCACTTATATCATGCCTATAACTAGATTTAGAAAATAGATTCGTCTAATTTCTTATGGATCAGGGTATATTAGACACTAAGTGTAACTGGGTTTAGCCGAAGTGAGAATTTTTACTATCCCGAAAACTCATAAATTAAAATTTTTGAAAATCTAATAAATTTAATTTGGAAGATCTAATAATTTTTTTGTAGTTCATTAGCTATGGATTAGACACATATATTTAACCACTGCTTGATATCATAATTAATTACATCTGCAACATGTTAAAGATAACATGAATGCAGTTTCAATAATTAATTATAATAATATATAAATGAGTCACATATACATACTTTATGTATAATAATTAAAATTTATAATGTAAAACAAAAAGAAGATTAAACATTTATGTTTTAAAAATGGTTGTTTCAACGAGCTTTTTGAGATGGATATTCCACCTAACCATAGAATTGGTGTTTCAAATCACAACGACAAGTCACCCGTGAGCTAGGGCTAGCAATCCAAAAAAGAGGGTGGTTTCTCACTATCCACTCACATCTAAGAAAAAACACAATCCATTAGGTATTCTCCTACAATTTTTCACCAACTCTTTTCCTCTCAATGTTATGCACCTGATTATGTTATATTGAGAAAAAACACGAATATCACAGAAATTACCAATGGAACAACATAATATAGAGAATAACACACCAAAATGATACCTTTATTGAAATGGGAGCAATGTTCGCTTGCCTCTTCGAGGGGGAAACCTCTAGCAGAGAAACGCTTTATTACAATAATTCTCAAGACAAAGACTTATCATGCCCTCCACTCCTATTTATACTAAATTTATCTACCAAAAGAGCAATGAGGAAAATCTTTCTAGAAGTGGAATCTTCTATTAGGTCTTCTTACATTTTACTTGTACACCTTATTAACTAGGCCTTATTCATTAATATTGGCCTTTATTACATGGAAAATATATTATTCAACCTATGTGAGAGGTTAGGGAGGTTAGGTCCCTAACATGCCATCCCCCTTAAAAACATCCTTGTCCTCAAGGTTTGAGATGAGGAAATTGTTGCACAATGGTAGTCGGTTCCCATGTGGCATCTTTTGGTTGTCTGTCCTTCGACTGAACTAAAACTTCCTTGATGGTGTGATGGCAGAGAAGACACTCACATTGGTCCAACATTGTTTGTGGTTGCAACCAAATGGAACCTTCTTCATTTAACTGAAGTAAAATGGTATGAGCCTAGAACCTAGTGTCGAGCACTTTCTTTGAGCAGGAAACATAAAAAACGGGATGGAGCTTAGAGTGATTGGGAAACTCTAACTAGTAGGCCATTGGCCCCACTCTCTTGTGAATACAATAAGGACCATAAAATTTGGGGGCGAGTTTTTGATAGTGCTAAGCTTTTAGTGAAGTCTTATTATAAGGTTGCAGATGAAGAAACACATGTTCCCCTTCAACAAATTCACGTTCAGAACGACCCTGATCGGCTTGTTGTTCCATGTGATTTTGAGCCATGACCAAATTTTATTTGAAAGTATGGAGAATGGCCATGTGGACTGTAAGAGTTTGATCCAGTTGTTGAACCTTGGAGACATCGTGCATGTATGATAGAATTGAGGGTGGATGTTGTCCATAGATTGCTTCAAAGGGACTCATGTGAGTGGTAGTATGGTAAGAGGTGTTGTACCACCATTCAGCAAGGGGTAACCAATGAAACCATTGATTTTGTCTCTCAGACACAAAACAACTCAAATAGGTTTCCAAACACTTGTTGACTACTTCAGTTTGTCCATCAGTCCGAGGATGATATGTTGTGTTGAGATGCAATTATGTTCCCTAGATTCTGAACAATTCTTTCTAGAAAGTATTGGTAAAAGTTGGATCACAGTTAAAAACAATAGAATGAAGCATGACACAGAGTTTATAGATATTATCCATAACAATTTGAGCCATGGTGGATGTTGTGAATGGGTTTTGAAAAGCACATAAATGAGCATATTTGGAAAGACGATCCACTACTACCATGATGACTGACTTATTTCCTGATTTAGGTAATCCAATAATGAAGTCCATAGAAATATCTATTCAAATAGTAGTTGGAATCAGAAACAGTTAGAGTGTGCGCAAAGCTTTGACTATCTCACCCTTATTGCATTAACAGGTATCACATTCAACCACAAAAGTGTGGATTTCCTATTTCATACCGTACTAGAAAAAAAAAACGCTTGACCCATTCATGGGTTTTGGTAAAAACGGAATGCCCAGTTGTAAGTGAATCATGAAACTCAAATAACATGGTGGATTTAAGGTTTGACTATTTTCCTAAATACAAGGGACCTTAATAACAAATCCTGTCATGGTGCAACGAGTAGTCTGGAGAAGCTTGAGGATCATGTTGCAATGTTTGGATTAGTTTGGAAAGTTCTGGGTCTTGCAACAATCCCTGAAAAATCTCATGAAGCCAATCCGGGACAATGAATGAGAGAGAAAAAAGGGACACGTCTTCTTCATATTTATTTGAAAGGGCATCAACCATAATATTTTCTTTTCATTTTTTGTAGAGGATCTCGTAATCATATCCAAACATCTTGGTAACTCATTTTTGTTGCTTCGGGTAAGAAATTCATTGTTCCAGAAAATACTTGAGTCTGATGATCCGTTTTAATTTGGAAGAATTTCCCTAAGAGATACGAACACTAGAGATCCACAACATTCAGAATAACCAACATTATCTTTTCATAGTTGGATTGGCCCAAATGGCACTCTGAAAATTGTTTGTTGGTGAAAGCCAAAGGTCGACCATATTGCATGAGGACAACCCCCCATTGTCTTTCCCTGAGACATCACATTCCAATACAAAGGTCTTGTTGAAGTCAAGGAGAGCTAAAATAGGAGTAATGCACATAACCACTTTCGAATCTTGGAAGGAATGGTTGGCTCCAAGAGTCCAATTGAAATCATTCTTTTTAAGGATCTTTGTGAGGGGAGCTACATTTTTTCATTTTTTTCCATAATTCTAAACAAATTTGTAATAATATTGCGTAAAACCCAAGAATCCATGTAAAATTTTAAGATTTTTCGGGTGCATCCAATCCTACATAGTTTCAATTTTCTTCGGATCCACCCTAACACCATCCTTTCCAACAATATGTCCCAGGTACTCAACTTCAAAGGATCCAAAAGAACATTTAGGTTGCTTAACAAAAAAAATGTGGTGAGATAGTAGCTATAGAACTTGATCCTCATGGGTAAGATGGGCTTTCCAAGTTTTGTTATAAATGAGAATATCATCAAATAAACCCAAGAAAAAATGGAGGAAAGTATAAAAGACATGATTCATGGGACTTTGAAAAGTGGAGGGACCATTACAGAGGTCGAATGTCATAACCAAGAACTCATAGTGACCCTCATGAGTTATGAATGCAGTCTTGGGAATGTTTTCTTCTTTCATATGAATCTGGTGGTAGCTAGAATGGGAATCAAATTTGGTAAAATAGTGAGCACAACTCAATTCATCCAAAAGGTCATCAATGACAGGAACGAGAAATTTGTCTTTTATTGTGAGTTTGTTGAGGGCATGAAAATGAGAACACATATGCCAAGTACCTTCTTTCTTGAGTACCATGAAGTCCTACTAGAGAAGAATAGGGGTTGGTACTAGGTGGATGACACCAACTTCTAGAAATTCTTGAACAATCTTCTCAATTTCATTCTTCTGGGTGAAGGTATGATGATAACGGAGAACATTTGGGGGAAGAGTGTTTGAAACTAGAGGAATGGAATGATCATGGACACTGCGAGAAGGGGGAAGTCCCTGGGAGGTTTGAAACACAACTTGGTGTTGGGATATGATAGATTGGAGGTTGGGATGGAAAGAGGGTGTTTCAACCGCTTGAACGAAATGAAGTTGGGAAATAATGTCAGAATGACCTTTTCTAAGGAGATTTTTCATTTGATGGGAATTGATGATCTCTAGTGAAGCTGTGGCGATGCCTTGGAACTGGTGTTGTTGACCCTCCTGCGTGAATTGCATGGTTAATTTTTGGAAATCCATGGTGATAAGGCTGAGAGTGTGTAACCATTCAACACCAAGTACAATATAACAACATCCCATGTCAATAGCAAACATATGAGATTTAAGGTGGTACTGACCAATTTGTAGGCATACATTTTCACAACACCCTTCACATTTCATTGAAACCCCATTGACAATCATGATTTGGAAATTATTAACTGGATAGACATAGCAATTAACTTTTTGGCCAATGTAGCAATGGATAAAACTATGGGTGATGCCATTGTCAATGAGAATGATGACTTTCTGATGCTTAATGTAGCCAATTAACTTGAGGGTTTGGGGAGTAGAGAAACCAGTGAGTGCATTTAGGGAAATCAATGGTTCAACTTCCTATGTAAGAGAGGGTGAATTAAGATCAGTTGGTGGGGGTAGCTCAGGTATAAGGGAAACATTTGTCTCTTCTTCAGAAACATCTTCAAACATAGTGATAAAAAAAAATTGTTCCTTACACTTTTGCCTCAGAAAATACTTTTCATCACAATTATAACAAAGACCCTTAAATTGGCATTCAACCATTTCGTCCCAAGTCAATTTTTGGATCTTGAGGGAAGTGGCACGATGGGTGGGAAGGGTTGGTTTAGGGCGATGAATAAAGGGTGTTTTTTTGGTTTGGGAAGAGACTACTTGTTGTGCTTCCTTGGCCCGTTTAGTAGCTTCCAACCAAGTCTTGGGGCAAGCCATGAGGACATGGGCACATATTTCATCCTCTAGGCCACTGATAAAGCATTTCCTGAAAAATGCATATGTCATGCCTTTCGTTTTGAAATCCAATTGCTCAAAGGCAGCTATAATAAACTCTTCTATCGAGCCAGTTTGTTTCAACTTCAAACGGCCTAAATTATAGTTGTCGGTGTCAAAGCGGTCATAAATCTCTGCAACAAACTATGTCCAAGACACCATTGCCAACGTTCAAGATCCAAATGGATAACACCAAGTTTGGCCAACTCATCGGTAATGTCGTGCAAAGAGAAGATGTTGTTCACACTAAAAGTGATTGGACTGAAAAGTCTGAGAATTGGAGGAAGTATCACCTTCCGGGTGAAAAGGTTGGTTGGATGAGGGAAGGCCTCCATGAATATTCAATTTGGCGAAGAGATGGACAACAAAAGATGCAAGTTGGTAATGAATATTGCAGCATAGGTGCCACAGATTTGGGTTTCAAAGGTTGCTCTACCAGTATTGGCACCCGATCTAGGTTATTTCAAGTATGTGCTCTAATAATAAATAAACTATATACTATACATAAAGATGATCTGAGGTATAATAATAAATACACATAAATGAATGGTTCTGATTTCATCAATTAACTTCCTAGCTGTTATAAAGACATCCATTTATATGTTTACTTTTTTGCATTTACCCATTCGTGTTTAAAAATTACTGTATTCACTAACTTATTGCCACATTTATATGATTAAAAAATATAAACGAATTTTCGTGAACCTGACTTTTTTACTGTGTTAATTAAGGTTTTTTTAACTAAGCCGGAAGTACCGCGAGTTAGCGGCTATGCTAGTAATAAATACACTGTATAAAGATGATCTGAGGTACTAGCCGGTTCATCAGTGTGGGTTCAGTCTCATCTAAATATGGGTACCTTTGTGTCATGTCCCAGTCCTTCTCATAGCCATCAATTCGTGGGAAAAAAGTTACCAATAACTATATGGTTTCTAAGATCTAAGGCTACTTGATAGTGCCCAGATGAATAAATGTATGACAGTGCATTGTGCCAAAAGGACGGGGTCTGAGATTTGAAAACATGTATTCAGACTCTGTAATGGAAGTCATAATTGTAAATTTCCTTTACTGCATACATTAATGCATGTTATTATTTTGGTACATACTTATATGACCTATCTTTAAAACTATTTTTAGTTTTAGAAATAGCGGCTATGATTTATGGGCGAAACACTATGTGGAGTACCCTGGATATTTTCTTCGTTTCTAACTTCATGACCAACAATTACATTGTGCAAAAAGCACACCGGCTTCTGAGATTTAAAAACATGTGTTCAAACTCAGAACTGGAAGTCATGATTGAAAATTTCCTTTACTACTAATCTGGAAGTCATGATTGAAAATTTCCTTTACTACTAATTAATGCACGAGTTATTCAAACGGTGACTTTTATATAGAAAGACTTGAAAGAATTATATGGCATATCTCAAATCTTATTATGAAGTTTAGATAAGTGTAGTCTGAAAGTTCTTTTCATTTTTTTACAACACATTCATCCGATTAGAAAGTGGGTGGAGTTATAAATTTGAGTTGTTCAGACATGGGTGGAGTTATAAATTTGAGTTGTTCAGTTCTATGTAGTTTAGGTTTGTTTTTTTTTTAATTTACAGAAATTATAAATTTGAGTTGTTTAGTTTTATGTAATTTTAAAAAAAAAAATTAGACAGCTAAATTTATTTATATATTCAAAATATAAAAATTATAATTTCATAAAAAAAAAATATTAATAATTTTATGATTTAAACTATTATTTTAAAATAGTTATTTTAATTTTAATATATATATATATATATATATATTCCATGTAAAGCACTTTGAAATTTGCTTCATGACATACAAATGTTCCCATTTATGTTGAATGCTAATCGATATAATAACAAAGAAGAGATATATACATACTCTAATATATAATAACAAAGTACTCTAACCCTCTGGATTGTATCCCAATGTGAACGTGAATCTATATAATAACTAAAAACAAAAACAAAAATAATAACATTTTAAATGTAGAATTTAATTATTAATATTAATATTATTATTTTAAATTTTATTTATTTTTTCCCAATTTAATTTATTAAAATTATAAATACAATACTTGTAATGATCCAACTTTTTTTTTATTTCATTATAGTTTCTTAATATTACATCATTTCTTTTATATATATATATAAAAGAGATAAAAACATTTTCAAATATAAAAGTCTATTCTTTCTCTTTCTCTCTATATATATGAGAGAAAAAAGACTGCATTTAAGCTACTTGAGAGCCAATATAGTGTCACATTTAGACTACTTGACGCAATATATTGGATAGTCTTTGTTTTCTAAAATATTTCACTTATATCATGCCTATAACTAGATTTAGAAAATAGATTCTTGTAATGTCTTAGGAGTCCGGGTATATAAACACTAAGTGTAACAACATCGAACCAAATTGAGAACCATTACTACATTACTACAAGTAAAACTTATAAATTAAAATTTTTAAAGATAATAAATTTTTTTTAAATTTATGAGCGACCAATTAGACACATATTTAACTATTGTTTGATAATATAATTAATTGTATCTACAACATGTTAAAGATGACATGAATGTAGTTTAAACAATTCATTACTACAATATGTAAATGAGTTACATATAGAGAGTTCATGCATAATAATTAAAAGAAGATTAAACACTTATGTTTTAAAAACAATTGTTCAACCAGCTTCTTGGAACGAATGTTGCACCCTACAAAAAAAACAATCCATTGGTATTCTCCTACATTATCCTGATTTTTCACCAACTCTCTTCCTCTCAATGTTATGCACTTGATTATGTTATATTGAGAAAAAACATAAATATCATAGAAATTACCAATAAAACAACATAATATAGAGAGTAACACACCAAAATGATAGCTTTATTGAAATGAGAACAATGTTCACTTGTCTCTTCGAGCGGGAAACCTCCATGAGTGCAACACTCTATTACAATAACTCTCAAGAAAAAGACTTGTCATGCCCTCGACTCATCTTCCTTCGATCCTTCTTATAATACTTCATCCTTCTCAATCCAAAAACCCTTGTTGTTACCCCTTCGAGTGGTAGCACATTAGACAACACCTGTATACAAATGTTTTCTTCCAAGTACCTCTGGTATATTGGGAGGCCCCCTATGTATCTTGAAACCAGCCACAGATCAATCGATCAATTGCTTGAATGCTATAGTGTCACTGAGAACAACACTCGAGAATATACTCTCTAGTACCTGGGTAATCAGGTAGTATGACTAAGGGTACAGTTTAGCCTCCTTAGTTGGTGCCCTGAAATATTGGGCTGAAAACTATTGCTCAACCCCACACGTATATCAGAGAGTTATAACATAGGGAAAACCCGTGTCTGTAGGAACCTTGGAAACCCTAACCCTTGGGATGAAAACATAATAGAAAATGAACATACAAGATCTATTGTCGTGCAACCTTACCTTCTGCATTCTATTTGTGAAATTACTACACATTTTTTCTTGTTAAGAATTTGGGCATTTCAACACTACAATATTATTCAAATCGGAGTATAAATCTGCAGGAGTAAGAAAACAAATGAGTATGGGGCCTTCCCGCACCCTTATTTGAGGCCTATCCCATTGGATTCCTCTTTCCATCCCGATCGTCATGATACCTATCATTTTCATATTTTTTCCCCCTCATCGTCGTGATACCATTCACCCATAACCCCTTTTCTATGCAGACCCACTCGCCCCCTTCCCGTGTCCCCCTTTGACCATGACCCACACCCAAAACCATGAACTTGAATCACGCTTTAATGCCTTGTCATCTAATATCTCCACGACCTAGAAGGAACTGCGAAAAATCAATGCCAATATTTCCACCATCAATTCCTCCATGCATTCCACCATAGACACCAAAATGGAAGACTAGAAACAGGACCTGACGAAGGCCCTCTCTTTCCACATGGAATGCCAACTTGAAAGCCATATTGAATCCTTTGTTTTCCAACTCTTCTCCAAATTGAATATTCTCAGTGATCTTCCCTCATCTAACCAACCTTTGCACCTCGAAGGTGATACTTCCTCCGATTCCCATACTTTTCATTCCAATCATTTTCAGCATGGCCTACATCTTCCTAGAGTATATGTGAACAAATTTGATGTCTCATATCCCACCGGATGGGTCACTTAGATGGAACACTACTTCTCTTTGCAGGACATTACCGATGAGTTGGAAAAACTCTGTTATGGTGTTCTCCATTTGGATCCTGAATGTTGGCAATGTTGGAAATGGAATAAAAAGGAACGCCAAGGGTATGTGGCTTGGACATAGTTTGTTTCAGATATTTATGAACGCTTTGACACTGATACCCATCATTTAGGTTGTTTGACTAAGTTGAAACAAAATGGCCAAGTAGAAGAGTTTATAGCTACCTTTAAGAAATTGGATTTCAAAATGAAGGGAATGATAGATGATTTTTTCAAGGAACTCTTTATCAGTGGCCTCAAGGATGAAATACATGCCCATGTGCTCATGTCTCACCACCAAACTTGGTTGGAATATACTAAATGGGCCAAGGAAGCACAACAAATAGTCTCTTGCCAAACAAAAAAAACACCCTTTATTCCTCACTCTAAACCCACCCTTCCCGTCCCTCCTCCCACTCCCCTTAAGATCCCCAAATTGACTCTGGCTGAAATGGTTGAGCGTGAACTTAAGGGTCTTTTTTATAATTTTGATGACAAGTATTTTATGGGGAACAAGTCTAAGGAACAAATCTTTTTATGGATATGTCTGAGGATGTTTTTGAAGAAGATACAAATGTTTCCCCTTTACTTGAGTTACCCCCACTATTTGATCTTAATCCACCCTTTGATCCATAGGAAGTTGAATCATTGATTTCCCTAAATGAACTCTCTGGTTTCTCTACTCCCCAAACCCTCAAGTTAATTGGCTACATTAAGCATTGAAAAGTCATCATTTTTGTTGAGAGTGGCAACACCCATAATTTTATTCATTGTTGCTTTTCCGAAGAAATCAATTGCTATGCATGTCCGGTTAATTATTTCCAAATCATGATTACCAATGGGGTTTCTATGAAATGTGGAGAGTGTTTTGAAAATGTGCGGCTACAAATTGGTCATTACCACCTGAAATATCATATGTTTGATGTTGACATGGGCGGTTGTGAAATTGTACTTGGTTTTGAATGGTTACGCACTCTTGACCCTGTCACCATGGATTTCTAGAAATTATCCATGTAATTCTAGTAGCAAGGCCAACAACACCAGTTCCAAGGAATCACTACAGGTTCACCAGAGATCATCAGTTCCCACCGAATGGAAAATCTCCTTAGAAAAGTTTATTCTGTCATTATTTCCCAATTTCAATCCATTCAGGCGGTTGAAACACTTTATGTCCATCCTGACCTCCAATATATCCTCTCCCAACACCAAGATGTGTTTCAAAGCCCCCAGGGACTTCCCCCTTCTCGCGGTGTCCATGATCATTCCATTCCTCTAGTTCCAAGAAACCTTCCCCCAGTTGTTCTTCCTTATCATCATCCCTTCACCCAGAAGAATGAAATTGAGAATATTGTTCAAGAATTTCTATAAGTTGGTGTCATTCACCCTAGTAACATCCCCTATTCTTCTCCAGTAGTCATGGTACTCAAGAAAGAAGGTACTTGGCGCATGTGTCTTGATTTTTGCACCGTCAACAAAC
Organism: Picea sitchensis; assembly: GCA_010110895.2. Taxonomy (NCBI): domain Eukaryota; kingdom Viridiplantae; phylum Streptophyta; class Pinopsida; order Pinales; family Pinaceae; genus Picea; species Picea sitchensis. The sequence continues at coordinate 39,671 of SNQJ01S0018456.1, read as the reverse complement.
TCACAATCCAAGACAAATTTATCATTCCTATCATTGATGACCTTTTGGATGAATTGAGTGGTGCTCAATATTTTATCAAACTTGATTTCCATTATGGCTACCACCAAATTAATATGAAAGAAGAAGAAATTCCCAAGACTTCATTTATAACTCATGAGGGTCATTAAGACTTCTTGGATTTTCCATTCAACCTCTGTAATGCTCCCTCCACTTTTCAAAGTCTCATGAATCATGTATTATGTCCTTTCCTCCATAATTTTTTCTTGGTTTTCTTTGATGATATTCTCGTCTATAGTAAAACTTGGCAAGCCCGTTTTACCCATGTGGATCAAGTTCTGCAGCTATTGTCTTAGAGCAAATGTTTTCTTAAGCAATTTAAATGTGCTTTTGGAGCCTCTAAAGTTGAGTACCTAGGACATATTGTTGGAAAGGATGGTGTTAGGGTGGATCCGAAGAAAATTTAAGCTATGTAGGATTGGTCATTCCCCAAAACTCTTAAAAGTATGCATGGATTCCTGGGTTTGATGGGATATTATCAAAATTTTGTTCAAAATCATGGAAAAATTGCAGCTCCCCTCACAACGCTCCTTAAAAATAATGCTTTCAGTTGGACTCTTGCAGCCAACCATTCCTTCCAAGCTTTGAAAGTGGTTATGTGCACTACTCTTGTTCTGGTTCTCCCTAACTTTAACAAGACCTTTGTACTGGAATGTGATGCATAAGGGAAATGCATTGGGGTTGTCTTCATGCAATATGGTCGAACTTTAACTTTCACCAACAAACAATTGTTCGAGCGCCATTTGGTCCAATCCAACTATGAAAAGGA
>SNQJ01S0018456.1:28769-38795 GCA_010110895.2 Picea sitchensis | reverse complement strand
TGCATTTAAGCTACTTGAGAGCCAATATAGTAGTGTCACATTTAGTCTACTTGACACGCAATATATTGGATAGTTTTTGTTTTCTAAAATATTTCACTTATATCATGCCTATAACTAGATTTAGAAAATAGATTCTTGTAATGTCTTATGAGTCACGGTATATAAACACTAAGTGTAACAACATCGAACCAAATTGAGAACCATTACTACATTACTACAAGTAAAACTTATAAATTAAAATTTTTAAAGATAATAATTTTTTTTTTAATTTATGAGCGACTAATTAGACACATATTTAACTATTGTTTGATAATATAATTAATTATATTTACAACATGTTAAAGATTACATGAATGCAGTTTAAACAATTCATTACTACAATATGTAAATAAGTCACATATAGAGAGTTCATGCATAATAATTAAAAGAAGATTAAACACTTATGTTTTAAAAATAATTGTTTAACCAGTTTCTTGGAACGAATGTTCCACCCTACCATAGACTTGTAAAAAAAAAACAATCCATTGGTATTCTCCTACACTTATCGTGATTTTTCACCAACTCTCTTCCTCTCAATGTTATGCACTTGATTATGTTATATTGAGAAAAAACATAAATATCATAGAAATTACCAATAGAACAACATAATATAGAGAGTAACACACCAAAATGATAGCTTTATTGAAATGAGAACAATATTCACTTGTCTCTTCGAGCAGGAAACCTCCATGAGTGCAACACTCTATTACAATAATTCTCAAGAAAAAGACTTCTCATGCCCTCGACTCATCTTCCTTCGATCCTTCTTATAATACTTCATCCTTCTCAATCCAAAAACTCTTGTTGTTACCCCTTCGAGTGGTAGCACATTAGACAACACCTGTATACAAATGTTTTCTTCCAAGTACCTCTCGTATATTGAGAGCCCCCCTATGTATCTTGAAACCAGCCATAGATCAATCGATCAATCGCTTGAATGCTATAGTTCCACTGAGAACAACACTCGAGAATATACTCTCTAGTACCTGGGTAGTCAGATAGTATGACTAAGGGTATAGTTTAGCCTCCTTAGTTGGTGCCCTGAAATATTGGGCTGAAAACTATTGTTCAACCCCACACGTATATTAGAGAGCTATAACATAGGGAAAACCCGTGTCTGTAGGAACCTTGGAAACCCTAACCCTTGGGGTGAAAACATAATAGAAAATGAACATACAAGATCTATTGTCGTGCAACCTTACCTCCTGCATTCTAGTTGTGAAATTACTACACATTTTTTCTTGTTAAGAATTTGGGCATTTCAACACTACAATATTATTCAAATCAGAGTATAAATCTACAGGAGTAAGAAAAAAGATGAGTATGGGGCCTTCCCACACCCTTATTTGAGGCCTATCCCATTGGATTCCTCTTTCCTTCCCGATCATCATGATACCTATCATTTTCATATTTTTTTCCCCTAATCGTCATGATACCATTCACCCGTAACCCCTTTTCTATGCAGACCCACCTGCCCCCTTCCCATGTCCCCCTTTGACCATGACCCACACCCAAAACCAATAACTTGAATCACACTTTAATGCCTTGTCATCTGATATCTCCACGACCTAGAAGGAACTGCGAAAAATCAATGCCAATATTTCCACCATCAATTCCTCCATGCATTCCACCATAGACACCAAAATGGAAGACTTGAAACAGGACCGACGAAGGCCCTCTCTTGCCACATGGAATGCCAACTTGAAAGCCATATTGAATCCTTTTTTTTCCAACTCTTCTCCAAATTGAATATTCTCGGTGATCTTCCCTCATCTAACCAACCTTTGCACCTCGAAGGTGATACTTCCTCCGATTCCCATGCTTTTCATTCCTATCACTCCCAGCATGGCCTACATCTTCCTAGAGTGGATGTGAACAAATTTGATGGCTCATATCCCATCAGATGGGTCACCTAGATGGAACACTACTTCTCTTTGCACGACATTACCGATGAGTTGGAAAAACTTCGTTATGGTGTTCTCCATTTGGATCCTGAATGTTGGCAATGTTGGAAATGGAATAAAAAGGAACGCCAAGGGTATGTGGCTTGGACATAGTTTGTTTCAGATATTTATGAACGCTTTGACACTGATACCCATCATTTAGGTTGTTTGACTAAGTTGAAACAAAATGGCCAAGTAGAAGAGTTTATAACTGCCTTTAAGAAATTGGATTTCAAAATGAAGGGAATGATAGATGATTTTTTCAAGGAATTATTTATCATTGGCCTCAAGGATGAAATACATGCCCATGTGCTCATGGCTCACCACCAGACTTGGTTGGAAGATACTAAATGGGCCAAGGAAGCACAACAAATAGTCTCTTGCCAAACCAAAAAAACACCCTTTATTCCTCACTCTAAACCCACCCTTCCCGTCTCTCCTCCCACTCCCCTTAAGATCCCCAAATTGACTCGGGCTGAAATGGTTGAGCGTGAACTTAAGGGTCTTTTTTATAATTTTGATGACAAGTATTTTCCGGGGAACAAGTCTAAGGAACAAAGCTTTTTATGGATATGTCTGAGGATGTTTTTGAAGAAGAGACAAATGTTTCCCCTTTACTTGAGCTACCCCCACTAGTTGATCTTAATCCACCCTCTGATCCATAGGAAGTTGAATCATTCATTTCCCTAAATGAGCTCATTGGTTTCTCTACTCCCCAAACCCTCAAGTTAATTGGCTACATTAAGCATTGAAAAGTCATCATTTTTGTTGAGAGTGGCAACACCCATAATTTTATTCATTGTTGCTTTTCCGAAGAAATCAATTGTTATGCATGTTCGGTTAATTATTTCCAAATCATGATTGCCAATGGGGTTTCTATGAAATGTGGAGAGTGTTTTGAAAATGTGCGCCTACAAATTGGTCAGTACCACCTGAAATCTCATATGTTTGATGTTGACATGGGCGGTTGTGAAATTGTACTTGGTTTTGAATGGTTACGCACTCTTGACCCTATCACCATGGATTTCTAGAAATTATCCATGTAATTCTAGTAGCAAGGCCAACAACACCAGTTCCAAGGAATCACTACAGGTTCACCATAGATCATCAGTTCCCATCGAATGGAAATTCTCCTTAGAAAAGTTTATTCTGTCATTATTTCCCAATTTCAATCCATTCAGGCCGTTGAAACACTTTATGTCCATCCTGATCTCCAATATATCCTCTCCCAACACCAAGATGTGTTTCAAAGCCCCCAGGGACTTCCCCCTTCTCGCGGTGTCCATGATCATTCCATTCCTCTAGTTCCAAGAAACCTTCCCCCAATTGTTCTCCCTTATCATCATCCCTTCACCGAGAAGAATGAAATTGAGAATATTGTTCAAGAATTTATAGAAGTTGGTGTCATTCACCCTAGTACCATCCCGTATTCTTCTCCAGTAGTCATGGTACTCAAGAAAAAAGGTACTTGGCGCATGTGTCTTGATTTTTGCACCCTCAACAAACTCACAATCCAAGACAAATTTCTCGTTCCTATCATTGATGACCTTTTGGATGAATTGAGTGGTGCTCAATATTTTATCAAACTTGATTTCCATTATGGCTACCACCAGATTCATATGAAAGAAGAAGAAATTCCCAAGACTTCATTTATAACTCATGAGGGTCATTAAGACTTCTTGGTTTTTCCATTCAACCTTTGTAATGCTCCCTCCACTTTTCAAAGTCTCATGAATCATGTATTATGTCATTTCCTCCATAATTTTTTCTTGGTTTTCTTTGATGATATTCTCGTCTATAGCAAAACTTGGGAAGCCCATTTTACCCATGTGGATCAAGTTCTGCAGCTATTGTCTTAGATCAAATGTTTTCTTAAGCAATTTAAATGTGCTTTTGGAGCCTCTAAAGTTGAGTACCTAGGACATATTGTTGGAAAGGATGGTGTTAGGGTGGATCCGAAGAAAATTTAAGCTATGTAGGATTGGTCATTCCCAAAAACTCTTAAAAGTATGCATGGATTCCTGAGTTTGATGGGATATTATCAAAAGTTTGTTCAAAATCATGGAAAAATTGCAGCTCCCCTCACAACGCTCCTTAAAAATAATGCTTTCAGTTGGACTCTTGCAGCCAACCATTCCTTCCAAGCTTTGAAAGTGGTTATGTGCACTACTCTTGTTCTGGTTCTCCCTGACTTTAACAAGACCTTTGTACTGGAATGTGATGCATCAGGGAAATGCATTGGGGTTGTCTTCATGCAATATGGTTGACCTTTAACTTTCACCAACAAACAATTGTTCGAGCGCCATTTGGTCCAATCGAACTATGAAAAGGAAATGTTGGATATTATGCATGTTGTGGATCTTTGGCATCCTTATCTCTTAGGGAAACACTTCCAAATTAAAATGGATCATCAAATCCTCAAGTATTTTCTGAAACAATGAATTTATGTCCCAGAGCAATAAAAATGGGTAACCAAGTTGTTTTGATATGATTATGAGATCCTCTACAAAAAGGGAAAAGAAAATGTGGTGGCTAATGCCCTTTCAAGTAAATATGAAAAAGACATATCCCTTTTTTCTCTCTCATTCAATGTTGCATATTGGCTTCAGGAGGTTCACCAAGAATGGTTGCAAGACCCAAAACTTTCTAAATTGATCCAAACATTGTAGCAGGATCCTCAATATTCTCCAGGGTAATCATGGCACCATGAAGAGATTCTTTATAATGGTCGTATGTGTTTAAGAAAACAATCAGATCTTAAATTCACCATGCTCTTTGAGTTTCATGGTTCACCTACAGTTGAGAATTCTTGTTTTACCAAAATCTATGAACGGTTCAAACATTTTTTTTCTGGGATGGTATGAAATAGGACATCCACACCTTTGTGGTTGAATTTGATACCTGTCAACGCAATAACGATGAGATAGACAAAGCTCTGAGCACACTCGAACCGCTTTTGATTCCACCTACTATTTTGATAGATATTTATATGGACTTAATTATTGGATTATCTAAATTAGGAAATAAGTCAATAATCATGGTAGCAATGGATTGTCTTTCCAAATATGTTCATTTATGTGCTCTTCAACACCAGTTCACAACATCCATCGTGGCTCAATTTTTTATGGATGATATATTCAAACTCTATGGCATGCCTCAGTCTATTGTTTCTAATTGTGAGTGGACAATGAGAAACCCTTCTTCCTTTGATCCTTCCTATACTTCTTCTTTTCACTCCAAAATTTTTAGAAAACTAGCCTTCCTTTGCTCTGCTCGTAAAGACTTCTCTCCTTATGGCTTCCTCAAAATTTCTAAGGTTATCATATTATATCTTTTCACTATAGAAGGAAGGTAACCCACTCAAAAAACTTTGCATTTTGACCTTATCATCCTTTATGAAGTCAACATACTTCAACAATTCAAAAAACCTATTCTCATATTCATCCATTTTCATGCTTCTTAACTTGAGTTCAAACAACTCTTTCATCTTTCTTTCATAGTAATTCTTGGACAAATATTTCTCTTAGAAATATCCTTTGGACTTCCTTTGTGAGATCATCTTCTCATCAAGGTGTTTGTCTTGCTTAAGATAATCCCACCACATGTTTTCCTTTCCTTGAAAGTGGTAGGTTGTAATTCTATCTTCTACCCTTGAGGGATAATCATGTAGCTAGAAATATTTCTTCATTTCCAACAACCATCGCTCGACCTCTTCTCCCTTTATATACTCATCATCGAAATTTGGTGGCTTTATTTTCCTGAGTTCACCTTCCAGGATGTCTTCCTCGTGTCTTCTCCTTTGCCTCCTAACATTAGACACACTTGGGCTTCTCCCTCACCCTGAACTTGCATGAGTTCTTATGGTGGATTTCCTTGTAGAATGATGGTGCCTTCTCATGGTTCTTGACTTCCTATCATTCCCATTATCATTATTTATGCTATGAGATATGTATGTTGTCACTTGTATAGAACTAGCTTCTTTCTTGGTGCCAAATTATTTGTTAACTTTCCTATTAAATGAATTCAGACTCTGAAGTATCTCTTCTTGAGCCTTCATAATCCTTTCATTATCTACAATATAGCTATACACTTATTTTTGCAATCCTCTTATAGTTACAGGATCATGCCTTCCCCTCCTTCCATTCGACTTTGTCTCAAGATTTCCCATGTTGACATCAATACCTCAAACCTCCTCCTCATGGTTGTCATATCCTCGGGCATCTTCCATAACTCCATTCCTCATATAAAAACCAAAAAAAAATTCATGTACCTCTAATTATGAAAGAAATGTGCATGTAATAATTACTATTAGCACATGCATACTATAAAACATTTCATTAATTAGAATATGGGTTAATATTCATATCAATTTATGAATAACACAATGCACTAAGTCAAAAAATGATTCCTTAGACACATTCTCCTCTGAAAAATTCTCCAATGGATGTACTCGTGCCTCATTTTTAGTTTTAAGAGAAAGTTACAATATTCACAAGCCATAATTTCCACTCACATCCTACTACATAATTTACTTTATTAATTTATAATAAAATGCTAATGCCTAATTCAAAATTCTGAGTGGATAGATGTCTTCTCCTTCTTAAGAAATTTCCAAGGACTATTAGTTTTCTCAAATATGAGCTCTGAGATGAAAGTTATTGTCCTGAGAAGTTTAAACTATTTTTCCCAATTAATCCACATATGTTATAGGTGTCCTCTTTATCTTCTTACACATTTTTACATACCCAGATTATAAATACGGCTCAATGGACTCCTTCTATGGTTCATAATATTTCCATAGACTGATCTTGAGCCCAAAATGAACTTCTAAGAAAGGAGTTATGCCCTCTCGAAGTAAACCAGTGCCAAAATTTTACCTTAATTGTTTCAACTATAACTTTCTTATATGAGATATGTTTTTTCTTCTGGGATAGCTCATTGGAAATCTCTCTCCAATTTATGTCATTTAGGGCCTTAAAATCGCCCCTCAACTTAAAGACCTTCAAATATATGAAAATTTTATAGAAAATTTATTGTCTTACTATTATAACAGTCTTTTAATCTGCACCGTGAATCTCAAAATTAGGTGAAATATTAGCCATTGATCTGAAATTTATCGACGATAAAAAAATTCCTTTAGCACATGCAACACCCTTCCAAAAAAACTGACCCAATCGTAGGCCATCGACCCTTTCCTTTGACAATCGAATTGCAAGAAATCACTAAACCAACTGACCCAACCATCAATAATTTTCCTTAGCAGATGAAACACTTTATCAATTCATCTGATCTAACCATCATCCATCGATCATTCTTGTTGGCACATGAAAACACTTATCCAATTCGACAAACCCGACCATCGGCCATCGACCATTTATTCGTTGATGTGGAAACTATGTTGACATGGCATGACACATGGATGCTAATGTGGCATGACACATGGATGATAATGTGGCATGACACATAGACTCTAGCATGGAACTCTGTTTGACATGACACGAAACACCGTCATCCTCTTTCCTTCATTGACAATCTATAACTTCTCTCGGGTGAACTAAACACCTCACCAATCATATTAACCCCCAACCATTTGTCATCGATGATTAGAGCTTTATGTTGCTTGATCATGAAACTTTGCTAAAATGGCCAACCCGACCATCGGTCATTGGCGATTTTCATTGGCAACTGAAAAAATTCACCAATCTAGCCAACTCAACCATCAGCCATTGGCGAATTCTCTTGTCCAACTCCAACACTTATAAAATTTTCGACCAAATCTTTGATGAATTTGGACCATCAATCTACCATTCAAAATGATCTCGACCATCGATCTGCTCCAACCTCCCAATAGTCGTAAATGAATCCAAACTATCGATCTATCTCAATTTCCCAAATGTCAAAGATGAATCTCATTCGTTGATCTACTCGACCTTGCCAAACTATGAAAACCTTATAAGTTTTTAAATTTTTTACAACAAATATAGGTCGTTGATCTTGAGATCAAATGCAATCTCGATCGTCAATTCATCAAACATTGCCCAGCTCTACAATGACCATTAAAACATGAAATTCAACCTTTCAAGTCAAATTTTAACTCTACATCTTTGCATATTTACTCCTTTAGACCTCTCTTCGATGACTACTAAGAAACTCCGACCTAAATTTGCTCACCAATTTGGAGATTTTGCTTCGATTTTTCACCATTTTCCCCAAATTTGCACATAATGAAATATGTAATTTTACCAAATTTGTGTTGCTTCTTGGCACATACAGGTTCATTTTGAACCAAAATATCTGATACCATAATGTAAATACCCCCTGTCGAACAAAGGACAATTGCTATGCGAAAAACTCATAAATTAAAATTTTAAAGATAAATAATTTCTTGTAGCTCACCAGCTATGACTTAGACATATGGGTTTAAATACTTCCTGATTTCATAATTAAATGCATCTACATCATGCTAAATATGGAATGAACACATTTTAAATAACTCATTACAACAACATGTAAATCAGTCTCATACACAAAGTTCATGCACAACAATTGAAACTCATATTGAAAAACAAAAAGAAGATAAAATACTTATCTTTTATACACGATTGTGCAACTATATTCTTGGGACGGATGTTCCACCCAACCATAGACTTGTTGTTCCAAATATCAACAACAAGTCACTATCGAGTTGGAGCTAGCATTCCACAAAAGAGGGTGGTCTCTCACTATCCACTCACAGCTTACAAACAACCACACTCCACTAGTATTCTCCTACAACTATCTTGATTTTCCACCAAATCTCTTCCTCTCAACCTTCCCAACCCAAGGAATCTACCCATTCACCACTCTCATTCCCTTGGGAGTCCCATTCATTTATTATGGTCTCTCTCGCACATGTAACTAGGAATATGTCTACCAGGAAACTCAAGGGAGCTTACTATCAGGAAAACTACCAAGAAAAACAAAAAAAAAACATTTTTTTTTGTAGTGCAACTCCCACAAGAGTTCACTCTTTAAGACCAAAAACTTGGTTCTTCAATATTTATCTCCAAAATTCTCTAGTGTGCTCCATAATTCTCCCAGCCTCCTTCCTCTAGCTCTGGTGCTCTTTTTCCCTGCTCTCTACTTGTTGTTCATTCCAAAAACCAATGTCTAAAATTGTTGTCAGTGCCCATATGAATTTCGTCTCCTTTGGCTTGATTGATTGAAACACTCCCCCAAGTTGATTTTACTCATCCCCCATGCTCCCAATAACTATGGGATGTGACTTCTCACACCCACCCTCTTACATACATTCAATAATTGGCTTTGAGGACACTCAATTAAAAAATAGAGTTTAATACATAATGATAATAGAATTTAGGAATGTGTGTGGAATTAATAGACATGGGTAATTCCCCATTGGACCCCTCTTAGACATTATCTTAGACCCTCCCCCTTATTGTAGATTAATTCATCCCCCATTTGTTTCCATTTCCCTTAGCAGTTGGCATCACATTTATTAAAATTCATAAATACAACTCACATATTACATTGCTTGGTCGTAGCCACACATTATATCTACATTACGCATTAATTAAACTATGGATTATAGCGAGGATGTTACACTAATCATAGAAGTTCCATGATCATACTTATAGGTGTGTCTTAAGGACTATTTCTCAAAACATTGTGCCTCTTGTCCCGTTCCCACAGTGTTCCTAGCCAAATCTTGCGATCGTGCATCATTAGAGGGCATGCGACACTGTGAAGTTTCTCACTTGGATTCTTGGAAACACCAAGGTTACTTCATCTGAACTACACCTCTTCACCTAGAGAATACACGTACTCCTTTCTAGGCTACCGACGACTCACACTCCTACTCTAATGCAACTCTTGTATACTTTGACATTCATTAACAACTTTAACACTTAGTCATATTTAAGCATACATCCATGAACATGGGAAGCCAATAGAACAATAGAGGAACAAACAAAAGACATACACAAAACTTGTTATTAATATTTAAGCATACATCCATGAACATGGTAAGCCAAGAGAACAATAG
>SNQJ01S0018456.1:7030-19796 GCA_010110895.2 Picea sitchensis | reverse complement strand
ACATCTCATTTTTTCCATTCAAAATATAACCTTCATCGATGACTATTAACCTTAATTTCAATGGCATACTTCGAAACATCTCATGCCCTGCATTGAAGTTGATCGAGTTACAATGTGCATGGTAGCTAAGTGGTAGAGGCTTGATTATTTGGAAATTGGGGTTGTGAAAATGGCTTGATCACACTTTTATGGAAGATTTTGATAAATGTTATTTTTTTAATTAGTGGTTTATCAAATTTTTATAATTAATGATTTATTAAAGTTTCATTTTAAAGATTTGTATAGGGCGGAAATTATTCAGTACTATCAAGATTAGTAATATATTTTATTTTAGATATTACACTATTTACCATTGAACAATTAAAATAAAGAAAACACATTACCAATTAACTGTAGTTTTTGAAGGTTAACCTCCATCAAGTGTCTACACTTATCTTTTCTTGGCCTCACCACATTCAATCAAGGTTAGTTTTACCATCTAAATAGAAATATGCTCTTGCTCGAACCAACCCCATCATAACCTCAGGGATAAATTTGTACAATGGATCAAGAGTCTAAAAACGTTTAGATCACGTCAACACCCTCCAGGTGAGTGTCATCATCATGTCATGTTATCTTGGAAAGGATTTTATTTTCAAACACTATTTTTTTTAGGCTTGGGCTAAAAACCAAACGAAGTGCACCTTTGTTGGCCACCATTTTAAGTGTATGAATCCCAACTACAAAACTCTGGCTGGTTACCCATCCCCTCCCTTGACTGTATCAATCCCGTGTACGAAAACCAGAGGCCCCCTTCCCCTACCCGTCTCCTCTCCTGACGGACCCCTTCCGGTGGTCAAATTTTCCCGCACCCAGTTGGCTCCGTCGCCTCTTTCCATCAACCTGCATTCAATTATCCTTCGACCCACATCATAATTACCTACCTCTTAAATTGATTTGATTTCGCTTTCAATTTTAATTCCTTCATAATCTTTCCCGCCCCCGCCCAAATACTCGCTAGTCGATGAATGTGCCCTCCATTCCTCGTTTGTGCCCACCATTCCTCTATGTTCACAGAGAAATCACTCAAACACCTCCCTAGAGATTCGTCAAAACATGGCATTTCCACCTGCATCACAACTCGACCCCAGTTAAGGTAATAACCTTTATATTTTACTATGTTTTTTTATGCATTCCCGGATCTGTGACAAAATTTCTCTCCGTTTTTTTATGCTTCAGATACACCCTTCATTAATTTGGAAATAAATAAATTCATGGTTAAACGTTTACCTACTCTGCATAGATCAATCTTAACCCCAAGGGAATTGAACTGGACTACATTTCAATCTCCTAAAGAAGTTATTTTTCATACTTATTTTCTAGTTTTGTAAGTGATTTATTAGTGGGTTAATTTGTGGGGATAAATCCCATTTTTATTTCCTCTTACCCACGTCCTTCATACGTAGTGGTTATTAATTTAAAAACCCAAAGGCTTATTTCTCACATAAACATTATGCATCTCAATATAGTATTTTGATGTAAAATCAATGACTTGGAAGTTTTTGTTTGTGCAATTACAAGAGATAATTTTGTTTATGTGAGATGCATAACGTTGTACTACATGCCTTAACTTAAACCCTCAAAACTACTAGTTGTTCAGCCCTTGAAACTTCCCTCTTGACTAGTTGTAACAGTCCTGTAACAACCTCAAATCTGCCTCAAACTGTTGACTGTAACATACATGTTCCAACCCTTAAAATATTATCTAGTAGACCTATAATTGTCCAAAAAATCACAGTTTCCCCTCCTCCTTGAAGGACAAGACTCAAGTACTTGTTGTTTCCTCAAACTAGCAAACTGAGCTCTGTTGTCTGCAGAAAACGAATAAAACAAAGTCATGGACACTCAAAATGGGAATAAATGTATCATCATTTTATGTATTTCGAAAATAAAACCCAGTTCAATGATCAACATACTATGAACGTTATCATACTATTTCTGAAATAAAATTAGAAGACCCAATTTTAAGTGGACACACATACAACATGATAATGGAGGAGTCACTCTAAGAATATTGTTCTTTACAGAGTCTAGTACAAACAATTCTCCATCTAGAGAGACCTGTGTAGAATTAGGTTCAATTCCACGCTTTCTCCCATCAAAAACTATTTCCACTATGGATCCATCGTCAAACTATAAAACAACCCTACTACCTGAATATGGTGTTCTATGGGTCTCTAAAATTCGCCATCCCTTATTGTAAAAACTTTGTTCTCTCTACATTATGCATTCAACATCATTGTAAAATATTGATTTTTTATTTGTTCTAAATTTGTGATTGTAAAATATTGGTTATCTAACTATTGAGAAAATGTGTTTTTTAGGTATCCATACAAAATGGGTAGACAAAGCAAATGGAATATTATAATGGGCCTTGAGGTCCAAGACCCAAAAGACAAGTCGAACTTTTTTAGAAAAACTTTAACATTGAATGATGTATATATATGAGGCAGTCCTTTATTTGATCTTATTGAACAAATTCCTTTAGGTAGAGTTCCTGTTTTTATTAGAGAGGAAGAAAAAAATCTCGATGCTCCTTGTACTTTCTTACCCACAGTGAAAAAAACCCCAGCAGAAAGTGATAATGGTCACAAGCTATATGAGTTGTAAGTATTTCCCAATCACATGGTTCTTGCATTTCTAAATGATTTTTTGTTTTAGTTAGTGCATGCATCTTATGACTTGACATATATACGATAAAAAATGGTTATTCATGAGTGTGTTGGCATCAAAAGTCACTCTCGATTGCAGCAGGAGCAGAGCCCAACGCCCATCAGTTTAAATGTCACGATTTGTTGATAAAGGGTGATGAATGGAAGTAAACTCAAAACAATATCCTTCTAACTTAGAAAACTGGGTTGGAACAACTAAGATAGGTGAGGTCTTGATCTAATTTAAGCCAGTAATTTTTCATAGTGGTGAGTAAGTGGAGGAAAAAACAAAGGAAATAAAGTTTTCTCTGGACATCCGGTCTTCCAGCAGCCTTCAAAAAGGGGAAAAGTCACAAATATGAGATCCTCTCAGATCTGAGAAACTTCAAGAAAATTAAGATGCTGCAAAACTAGTATAATCAAACATACATTATATAGTCAATACAACACCCGACTAGATCATCCATGCCCAGGCTCTTAAGATTCAGAGGAAAAAGGGGAGGAAGATGTTGGCTTCCATTAAACAAGAAGTCTCAAATACCAATCTATATCCAGGGAACCAGAGGCCTCGTTAAAGCTTTACAATTGGGAGCTTAGCTCTACCATCCATGCCTACAAAAATACAAAAACTGAGTATATATACTCAGAGCAATTCGCCACCTTGGCAGCAGGAGGGTAGCTGAGACATCAAAGTCTAAATTAGCATGTGCAGGCTCCTCTGGTCATACGAGGACATCAGATCGACACGGCTTATTTAGGAAAACCTGTACACGGGACGATCTTGGGCAGACTGCCTGCCAAAACCTCCATGCCTTACATTTAAGGAGTGAGGCGAGGTTTAAACCACCTCCTCCTACCTTTATTTACCTCTAGCAGGGATTAGGATCGAGGCCGAGTTGAATTGGCACCTAGAGGACACGGCGACGCCTCCTGCAGCTAAACCCGACGCTTTGGCCCTTTGCGCAGCTCTTTCTATCACGCCAAGTGACCACGGGCCGTGACCCTGTGCCTATCTTCAAAGGCACTTTTCACATTTCGCGTTTCGGCGATTCCAGATGCAGTGGAGGAGAAAACCCCTGTCTTTCAAAGTCCCGATAGCCGAAATGCTGAAACAACTAATCATTTCACGTTTCGGTGATTCCAGATGCAGTGGAGGAGCGACCCCCTGTCTTTCAAAGTCCTGGTAGCCAAAATGCCGAAACGGCTAATCATTTCGCATTTTGGCGATTTGAGATGTAGTGGAGGAGCGACCCCTTGTCTTTCAAAGTCCCGGTAGCCGAAATGACGATCGGACTTAATCACACGCCACATATCCTTCAATATTAAAAGTCATGATTCTTTTGGGGATTCTCCCATCGGGAGCTCCAAAATCCTCGAAATGTCGACTAGCTGCCACCTGTCCCCCTTCTTTACGACCCGCCTTTCCATACGACCCTGTTCTATGACCGTAGGCCCACACCCAAAGGTGCCTTCATATTTCGCGTATCGTGGGTGGAAGGGAGTCGACCCTTGTATTTCAAAGTCCCAGTAGCTGAAATGGCGACCGGACTTAATCAGGCGCCATGTGTCCTTCAAGATCAGATGACCACGATCATTTCGTGAATTTGGCCATAAGAGATGAGCCCATGTGATAAACCTCATGCAACTCTGTGGCTCTGGCTTACCCGATGACCATTGATCTGCTCCATCGATGGATCTTCGCCACTAAAAAGCAAAAAATGTCCGCCTACTTGATTTTTAACCCGAAAATAGAGATTTTATGCATGATGCGCTTGGGCGCTCATGACTGTGACCTTGGATAACTTTATTTGATGGGTCTTAAGCCCCATTTCATCTATTTCTCACCAAGGACCTGAATCCAAAGAGAAGCACCCCCCTTGCAAAATTTGGCGCTAACATTAGGCTCCATTGGGGATAGAGTCATCCCTGCGATGCTCTAACAACTCCTTCTGCAGTTCTAGTTGCCTTCTGTTGGGCTAAGGAGTCAAGCTCAAAACACCCTGCTTAAAAATACATGTCGATAAGTGAAAATAAAAGATAAACACACATGCTCCAAGGAGCTTATTTATGTACGGTCCTAAACTAATAAATTCCTTTACATGGGGCTAGGTGAAAGCAAACTTCCACCATAGCCAATCAAGCAACTTCCTAAATAGAAGCTCCTTCCTTCTGTCGATGATCACAAACAGATGGTGTAACCGTGACAGCAGAACGGTTGCGCTCTTCAACTCCTCCTTACAGGCTGAAGTTGAGATGAAACAGGGCGGCTCCAAATTGTGAAGGAAATACAACTCCATGTATTCTTTCACAGACTCATAGGACCAGTGGCAAACTCTAGAAAATGGGCAACATGCAACCTCCTTTGCTACACAGTTGTTCACGTGTGGCTGAATATCTATGGTAAGCACAGGAGGGTGAAAGGTTGGTGTAGGATGACTGATCTCAGGCAGTCGTTGCTCATAGGCAGGCTCTGGAAAGGAGGAAAACTGCTCCTCTTGTTGCTCCTCTGGTTCTTCTTCTTAGCTCTCCCAAAGGTTAGATTCATAATGGCCATAAACAGGACCCATGGGAAAGCTCTTTTCCTCATCATGTTGCTCGGGAAGGTTGATTTCCTCGCAATGTCCTTCATTTTTGAATAGAGGAAAAGGCTTCGCAGTCTTCTCTTTACCAGAATGATCATCAAAGATGGGTGAGCACAAAACTCCCCCATCTTGTAAAAAAGGAACGATCTCCCGATCCTTCTTTTCAATCCCAAATGTAAATACATCATGGGAAATCTCATGAAGGAAAAGAGGACAATCCTCTTCCATAATGGATTCTTCCTTTAAATCTGAGATAGCATGCTCATTAGGGGAAGCAACTAATGCCTCTACCGCTATGAAATATTCATAATTGCCCTCGGTAGAGCTACCAAGAGCATCTGCTTCAAGGGATGGAAAATCCTCTGCACATCGTTCATCTTCCCACCTGTCTAGTCTGGCAGTGAGAGATTTTATCAGTTCCATAACTCTGCCCCAAGCATCTTCTCCCTCCTCACAACCTTCACTCTCATAACCTTCCTTTGATGCAGAGGAATGGGGATGAGAAAGGATTGATTTTTGATCCAAGTCATCAGGATCATCCCCACAGCCTACGTAAGAAGCAGCTCTATCTTGTATACAGTTGTTGTATCCCTCACAACAGTTATGAAAAATTAACTCAGAGGGATAAAGCTTCTGACAATGGGCGGTGAAAGCTGCATGAAATTCTACGAGTGAAGAAATGTTAGCAAGGGGTAAAGAATGATACCATTTACGAACATCCCTTGCTAATGAGGACATGAACATTTTCATTAACACATCCTCCTGATGTATCTCACATTGATGCATGAGTTCATTAAATTATTCGAGATGCCGAGCAGGGTTGTCCTTTACATGCTCCCTAAATATAGGCAAATAATCATACCATTCATCCGGAGAAGGGACAACATTGGGAAAACCAGGAATAGTAGAAAAATTAAAAGGAGACTACCTCCGAGCAAGGCTTTTTTCCATTTCAAACCAGCGGAGTTGCCAAACGATCCTTGAATCATGGAGTCACCAGGTGAAAGATGCGCAACTTTGAATGTGTCTGGTCTTTGTTCACCATCAAAGGACAAATCCTAACGTTGTTTCCTCCCAGGAAACTTCTCAAGCTGAGAAAGCAGCTGTTGAAACCTTCTCAAAAAATCTCCTCTGGGTCAGCTTTCAGGTGTGCTAAAAGTAGCCACAGCTGAAGTAATGAAGTAGAAACAGTGGATTCACCACAGTGGAGTTTCCAAGTGCACAATAGCAATCTCCAAGGGCTCTGATGCCTGATGCACCTTCAGAATCAGAGACTCAACGTCGTTCAATCCCGGGGAAAATCTTCAACTTCCTCCTCGGCAACGGAACCAGAAATGTTGGCATCAGAAGTCACTCCTCGATTGCAGTAGGAGCAGAGCCCAACGCCCATCAGTTTAAATGTCATGATTTATTGATAAAGGGTGATGAATAGAAGTAAACTCAGAACAATATTGTTCTAACTCAGAAAACTGGGTTGGAATAGCTAAGATAGGTGAGGTCTTGATCTAATTTAAGCCAGTAATTTTGCATAGTGGTGAGTAAGTGGAGGAAGAAACAAAGGAAATAAAGTCTACTCTGGACATCTGGTCTTCCAGCAGCCTTAAAAAGGGGAAAAGTCACAAATATGAGATCCTCTCAAATCTGAGAAACTTCAAGAAAATTAAGATGTTGCAAAACTAATATAATCAAACATACATTATATAGTCAATACAACACCCGACTGGATCATCCATGCCCAGGCTCTTAAGATTCAGATGAAAAAGGGGAGGAATATGTTGGCTTCCATTAAACAAGAAGTCTCAAATACCAATCTATATCCAGGGAACTAGAGGCCTCGTTAAAGCTTTACAATTGGGAGCTTAGCTCTACCATCCATGCCTACAAAAATACAAAAACTGAGTATATATACTCAGAGAAATTCATTACCTTGGCAACAGGATGGTAGCTAAGACATTAAAGTCTAAATTAGCGTGTTCAGGCTCCTCTGGTCAGACGAGAACATCAAATCAGCATGGCTTCTTTAGGAAAATATGCACACAGGACGATCTTGAGCAGACTCCCTGCCAGAACCTCCATGCCGTACATTTAAGGAGTGAGGCGAGGTTTCAATCACCTCCTCCTACCTTTATTTACCTCTATCAGGGATCAAGATCGAGGTCGAGTTGAATTGGAACCTGGAGAACATGGTGATGCCTCCTGCATCTAAACCCGACACTTTGGCCCCTTGCGTAGCTCTTTCTATCACCCCAAGTCACCACAGGCCGTGACCCTACGCCAACCTTCAAAGGTGCTTTTCACATTTCATGTTTTGGCGATTCCAGATGCAATGGAGGAGCAACCCCTTGTCTTTCAAAGTCCCGATAGCCAAAATGACAAAATGGCTAATCATTTCACGTTTCGACGATTCCAGATGCAGTGGAGGAGCGACCCCCTATCTTTCAAAGTCCCGGTAGCCGAAATGGCGACCTAACTTAATCGCACGCCATGTATCCTTCAAGATTAACGGTCCCAATTCTTTCCGGGATTCTCCCACCGGGAGCTCCAAAATCCCCGAAATGTCGACTAGCTTCCACCTGTCCCCCTTCTTTAGGACCCGCCTTTCCATACGACCCTGTGCTATGACCGTAGGCCCTCACCCAAAGTTACCTTCTCATTTCGTGTATCGTGGGTGGACAGGAGTTGACCCTTGTATTTCAAAGTCCTGGTAGCCGAAATGGTGACTAGACTTAATCAGGTGCCATGTGTCCTTCAAGATCGGACGACCACGATCATTTAATGACTTTGGCCATAAGAGATGAGCCCATGTGCTAAACCGCGTGCAACTCCGTGGCTCTGGCTTACCCTATGACCATTGATCTGGTCCATTAATGGATCTTCACCGCTAAAAAGCAAAAAATGCCCGCCTACTTGATTTTTAACCCGAAAATAGAGATTTTATGCATGTTGTGCTTGGGAACTCATGACTGCAGCCTTGGATAACTTCATTTGATGGGTCTTAAGCCCCATTTCATCTATTTCTCACCAAGGACCCGAATCCAGAGAGAAGCACCCCCCTTGCAATAATTGGTGCTAACAGAGTGGATATCTATGATTTTGTGCTAAGGTGTTGTTATTTGTAGTGCATTTACTCATGTTCATATGGCCCGGAAGACAAAAGAGGAATGTGTTCAAATACACACAATGACTCATTTGTAAAGAAGAGAGGATGTCAATGCCACTTTATAGTGAATGTAAATAATAAGGACCCTAACATAGAAATACTTACATACAACACATATGAGCACGAAGATGAGTAAGGATGGCTTTGTCATGGTATACTTGACAAGTGTGGGCGGGATAGGTCCTTGCGTAAACCTAGGTTGTCAAGAGAAATTGTCTCTTTTGTATAAAATTGTTTCTTTGTGGAAGTGTCAATTGATGTTGTATATCAAAATCAAATTGAAAGATATGTTGACATGGATGTGGGAGATCATGATAGAGATTTTTTCTTGACTAGAAAAGATGTTTCAAATATTTATAACCGCTTGATGAAGGGAAATCATCAACTTGACAAGAAAGATGAAATGAGTGTTAACCTCTGGTATCATAAACGATGAGATGATTTTTTCTTTTTTCAGAAGCCTAATGGTCCAAATGTTCCTTTTATAATTGGAATTCAAACTAGATGGATGTTGGAGAGAATGGCCAAACTATCTCATGATAGTTTGAATGGATTCAACTTTCAGTACCAATAAATATGGGATAAGGTGAATTTGAATGATTCATTAATAAATGATTGTTTGTGTCGTTATTGACAGCTTAAAATTTGACTTTGAGTTTTACTTAATATCATGGTATCAATTGTACACACTTGTGGCCTTTGATGACCGATAAAGCAGGGTACCATTTGCATGGGTTGTGACATCCTAAAATAAATCATTGGATATTGTGACATGGATGAAGCTGCTAATGGATAAGTGTTATCAATTGTGATCTGATTGGAAATTCAATGTATTCATGGTCAATGATGCATTGGTAGAAATCGATGCTTTGAGATAAATTTCATTTGATTTTTTTGTGAATTGTATTTATTTGTAATATTATCTCACATAAATGCATTGCATCCTACAGGAAGGCCACATAGTGTCGAGTGATATTGTGTATTTGGCATGTATGGAGGGCATGGAAAAAAATATCTATAGGTTGGCCTCTACTTTAGAGAAAGAAAATGTTATGCTCAACAGGTTAAGTTATATTATGAACTCTTTTCCCAATGTCGAAATAAGTGGTCGAGCATGTTGATAATGTTTTCATTGATTTTGAAAATGAGAAAATATTCTTGGATTATTTTCATAGCACTTGGGTTGCGGGTAATAAGTTTTGTAAGTTCACATACTCTACTTTCTTGTTTTTTCTTCCATAAAGATTCTCTTTGCACTAACTTAGTTCTTTCAATTAGGGATGTGGGTTAAAGTTTGTCACGATTTTTGTCATGTAAATCAAGAGATGAATAATTCTGTGGAGGCATACCATAGCTTATTGACATCCAATTTTTTTTCTGATCGAAGAAAGAAATGTGCCCGTAGAATGGATTGGTTGCTATATATATGTTGTTGATACATGTAGAACCTTATTATAGATTCAAAGAAATTTTGAAAGAATAAGGATATTTGAATAACCACAAGAATGAGAAGTTGTTTGAATCATCAATCGAAAACGCTAGAAGCATTCCAAATGATGATTGTTGGGCCCATGAAATCATATCCCATGCATACTAAGTGACGATTCAAACTGATCATGATAAAAAAATACTATGTGACTTGGTATCGCAAGAATTTTATGTTGTGTGAATGCCCATGGTCTATTCATGGAAAGACCTGAAAGCATACCATAAAGGTGGAGTGGTTGTACTTCCTTTCGAAGGGTTAAGAGCCATCATTGGATCAAAATGCAGAGCCTAATATATTTGATGATGAAACACCTGATGCATTCAACGGTCCTCCCAATATAACTATGGAGACATCAATGATTGATTAAAATGTTGACACGACTCTTGTGGCCATTGGAATTGTTGATCAAGATGATGAGGAACTTCGATTGGCTAGGGAGGAATTGTTGGGATCTAGATGTGCTTCGAAATAGTCGTCCCAATAATTTAACCAACACCCGAGAGATGGTGTACCTAATTAAAAGGATGTTGGATGAGGCCAATAATCGACACATATTGGATTTTAATTTCACACTTGAGTTGAGTGCTTTTGAGTCATCTCTCAAGCAAAAGAAGAGTTTCCTCAGCCCTACAAATAAAAGGAGAAGAAACAAAAGAAACAAAGTTTTAGAAATTGATTTAAATGTCCATTCCTATGAATATGAACCATTTCAGTTTGAATATGCCAATATATGTGGATGTCCTTGCTCAAATAATGTATCTCTTGTTGTCCTTGGTAAGTTAGATTGAGTGAGAAGATTTATTTTGTTTAGGATTTTTGTGTACCCATCCTCATTTATGACTTGTATTATTATAATGTTTAAATATGTGCAACATTTCAAAGTTGTGGCTTCAACTCGAGAATGTAGATAGATGCAATGCCAGTCTAGTTCTCCTACTATGCTAGGTGTATTTTATGTAGCCAAAGTTTGGATAAGTATAATGTAATTTATTTTGATGCTAATATGGAATTTGACCAAAATCGCATTGTTATATTATAGATGCACAAGCTTCTCTCGTTGATGTTCCTCCTCTGGAACATATTGGACCAATTGAAAACTCTTTAGTTGTTAATGTCAAAGGCTTGTCAGATAGGATGTGTTCATATCGTTGTAATATTGGTTGTCATAGATTTTATCTCAATTTTATTTGTATTACTATATTGGATGATGTTAACCCAATGTAATGATGTTGACTATATATATTCTAGGTAATTGTATAAGGAAGATACTTTTTGGCGTTGAATTTTGAAGAAAAGGATTTGCAATTGTTCTATTTTGAGGTAAGGTTGCATAGTTTGAATAAATTTGTTCCCTTATTGTTCCTTCCTTCTAGAAAATTGTACAAAGCCCATTGGTTATCCTGAACTTAGCAAGTCTAGATTTTAATAATTTTATCTTTGCTATTAGGAATTAGTAAAGAATTATTGAGATAACTTATGAAATAGTTAATCTTTAATTGTGATTTCAGATGTTAAGAGATTTTCAATGAAAAACATCAAAAACTAATTTTTAGTATACTATTTTATCTTTTTTTTGTTATTTATTCAGTATATTGTGTTTTAGCTAATCAACTTGTTATGTCGTTTGAATATTTATGTAGAGAACATTTTTGCTAGTTCCTTATTTAATTTTTTTTATTATATTTGCAGGTCTACATCTTTAGATAGGGAGAGAAGATATGCATGTCCTTTGTTGGGCCCAAGATATGATCACTTTTATGATGGTTATTATACACTTTTTTCACATGTACATATGCGTTTTTCATCTTTTAAAGGAGTTTTTTGAAGAATTTTATGATAAAACGGTATGATCGGCATAAGGTACATGTAATTCATGTTTAATGATTGTATCAAGTGTAATTCATCATGTTTTATGATTTCCAAGAGCTAATTCACGTTTTTATGGTGTTACAGGGAAAAAACGCACTATGTTTCTAGTTCCGACACTTGATCTGACACTCATACCAGCACTCCCTCCAACACCTCTTCCTGCACAAAAACGGAGGGCGATTTGGCGGTTATGCTATTGGCGGCCAGTGGGGGGTGAATCAAAGACATGGGTTTTTTTCATGCTTATCCCATCCAGTTACTGAACTCTTGACAACTCGATTTTGGGTTGCTATGGTGGGTGATTATTGGCTAGCTCTGTTTCGGCAGTTAGGGCACCATTAATGAAATTTGTCAATTTTAGAAGTGGTTTGAACCTCCTGTGGTCGACCACTTGGTATGTAAACATTATAAATACCACAGGGGTGGTCAAATAATTGTTAAGCAGTAGAAGAAGTTGTGTGTTAGAGCCAAAAACGATTTTGGCTCTGTTTTTGCATTTTTCAATTGCTAGAATTGTATAAGACTGTGTTTCTACATTTTAATGGTGAATTCCTTTTGCTGAGCTCGTGGTGTGCTTTTAGGGACTGACCACGACTTGTTGGGGGGGGCCACCAGCAGTCTGGTAACTCTTCCATGTGTTGTTTGTACATTTCATAACTTAGACATCTTTGTTTTTCATTTCCTGTACATGTATTGCTATCTTTCTTCTGTTATATAATTTGTTGTTATAGCTTAATGATTTGGTTCTTTTGCAGGTTAGTATAAAGGCGTGTGTTAATATGCATTGATTTGATAGATAGAGACAAATTTGCAAATTCATCTACTAACCCTGTGTGCAAGTAGATATTAGATTACGTTTTGTTCAAGCTTTTGAAATTTGATTTAAAATAAGAATTAAAATAGAGAAGAACAGAGTTTTAGTTTATATTTTCTTTAACCAAGGCTTCGGTGGATGGATAGGGTTAGTTTCCGTTTC